>CAXKVY010001687.1:0-185000 GCA_964058915.1 Tetropium fuscum
TATATATATATATATATATATATATATATATATATATATATATATATATATATATATATATATATAAGCTTTGAAATTCTTTTCGGTTCGTTTCGGTGTGTATAGTGGCTCATTTCCGTATGTATGTCCAGATATAGCACTGGTAAGTGTATCTTTCCTCTTATTCGTCTATTTGCGTATTTCTCTATGTAATGAATTGCTACCTACAAACCCAAGATTACTTTTCATAATATATATATATATATATATATATATATATATATATATATATATATATATATATATATATATATATATATATATATATATATATGAAATGCTACAAACCCAAAATGCAATGTCCTGAATAACAAGTATACGCTTTTATTCGTATAGCAATTTACAAATATCATATATATATATATATATATATATATATATATATATATATATATATATATATATATATATATATATATATATATGATATTATTAAATTGCTATACGAATAAAAGCGTATAAATAATATCAATAATGAATAATATCATATATATATATATATATATATATATATATATATATATATATATATATATATATATATATATATATATATATATATATATATATATATATATATATATGATATTATTAAATTGCTATACGAATAAAAGCGTATACTTGTTATTCAGGACATTGCATTTTGCTACGTTGCAAAGATAACAATATCCTTCCCTATCACATAGAACTTGAAGCTTATCAAACAAATTTCAATTTAGGGTTTCTTTGAAAGATCCCTTTAATAGATTCCCAATCTTATATCACACTCCCATATTGGACAATAAAACTGACCTGCATCACATTTTATCAATTACTAATAAACATATAGTAAAATATGAAGATTCATTGATGTACGTACCCGTTCCAAATCCAAATATGTACCAACATCTGACTCTTGGAACCAAATTATGTTCAAATCTGTTCAAATTATGTTCAAATCTGCCTATCCTATGGACAATTATGCCCCCTGTGAAGCCTGTTTATTCAGAAATATTAAAAATCTACCCGGAAATTGTCAACCATCAATAGTATCCAGCGATTGATACAATGTACAGGATGGCATCCTGTACATTGTATCCTGTACACTTGGTTAATTATAATTTCAGACGCACTTCAAATAACGATAAACTCTCTCAAATGCAATTCTGTCACCGAAGTCATATTAAGGAATTTCATCCTAAAATTAAAACCTGGTTGCAATTCATTTATAGTAATCACGAATGTACAAGCAAGCTCGAAAGACATTACTGAATCCTATAACAATCCACATCCTGCCATAATTTCATATGACTGTTGAAGCGGTTTACCCGATAAACACAAATTACCAAATTTAAAACTATTCAAATTGAATAACATTAACATTAGAAGAATTAGAAGTAGCGACACAAACTTGACCAATACTCCCGTGACCTGGATGATATGATAAACCAACCGTTTATTGAAAAACATACCTCTTGGTTTACATATTGTATTATAACGGTTATTATTTGCCTAGTTATCATCGACATAAGCTGTAAATGTAGACGAAAGAGACGACTTGCCATCGACATCAGAACTTCCGGTGATCAACCCTGTTCAGGACCTAGCAGACCTTTCAGGAGATTTACTGCTCTACTCCCCAGGAGAAGACCATCAAACCACGTCGAAGATGACACCGATGTAGAATTAAATTAAAAGGGCTATATTGTTAAAATAAAAAAGACTATATTTTTCGTTCATCTATATTTCACTGCCATTGTGTTATTTTATATATTTTATGTTACTGTTTCAAAAGTTGCTGTCTATGACCAACTTTTTCTATATGAAGGGAGTTGTGATATTAAATTTCACACCTGCTATACCAATAAAAGCGTATACTTGTTATTCAGAACATTGCATTTTGCTACGTTGCAAAGCCAACAATTTCCTGCCATATGACATTACATATTGTTTCACATGTATTTCTGCATAATCTTCATAGTTGTTTTTACTTCAAAGAATTGTTACACTTATCAGACACTGCTGAGTTAGCTCAGGAGAGTACATAAATACTTGTGGACCCCCTTTACAAATCAGTTGTTAACTAGTTGTCACCTAGTTGTTACTCAGTCATAGTTATGAAGTGAAGCTTACACGCATGTCAAAGTTTTGTATCACATATGATAACTAGATGAGATTTCAAAAATACGTAAAAATATAATAAACCAGGACATATTTACAGAAGAATAAGAAGAAGAGTTTTTTCAGCGTGAAGAGGTTGTTCGAGACGACTTTTACCATCAAGGACTTTGCACGTCCGCCTTTTACTCCCATTATTTTCTGATTCACTTAGCTAACTGGTTGCTTTAATTGGCCCTAAGACTCTGTAAGATCAATATTTTAATATTGTTGGAGCTAATGTATGCTAATATGCTTTGTTTATTCAACTGAAATGTAATGGCAAGATTGATTATTTCGCCCCTACAACGACCACTTGTTATTTATTTAGTAATTGTCGGGGTTGGTTTCCAAGTTAAACGTTTCAAGAGGGCACAGTGTGGGGGACTGGTGTTTAGGCCCGCATAAGGGTTGATTTGCTATTATTAAGGGCTGTTAAAACGCGTGACCCGTATGAATCCACATGGCTTCACAGGGATGGGTCTAACGTGTGATTTTATGATGCACGCGTCGCTATGATTATCTTTTTTTCAGAAATCATCTCATAATAACCGGTTATTACTTTAATAGTTATAGGGTAACTCGTAGGGAATTTACAGGACTAGTTCACACTCTGCTCCGATGAGACGATAAAATAATAATGTAGCTGCTGTCTAACATAAACTTCTATTTAGGAGAATCATATTAATCATATTGCATAAATTTAACTGGTAAAATGACTATTCTCTAATGCAGCGCTCAAAAAATATTTATTAATTATAACTAACGAGCACATTATTATGTAAATATGAATGTATATGTGTACAAATTAGCAAGTTTCTGATAGCCTATGTAAAACAAAATTATTATAAATTATTACCCTCCAAAACTTATAAACATATTCTTTCGGATCAGACACACAAACCTACAATTTCGTTCGCATAATTGGCTCAGGCGTACGCGATTAAATTGTTAATAATTTATCATTATTCAAATATAAACAATATCTCTTGAAAAGTTGACCTTGGAGATTGTAGAATTTTAAGCGTGCGAAACACTTCTTCAAACACAGAAGAAGAAAAAATCGTTCAAATATTGAATCAAGACATACATTATGAACGAAAATAAGTCGTACAAGAAGGTCACGCTGCATTAAAAAATAGCTGAATAGGGGACTTGTTGTATAGAGGAATTACTTGAATTACTGGAAGTGGTGCCAGTGCAAAGAAGAAAGTAAAAATAAGTTTATCGGTTAACAAATACGTATATTGTCAGAAAAAAGTATTGAGGGGAATTCTATAAAATCAGTCAGTCAACCCTTATAATTTTGTTTCCTTAGAACGGTAAATTGTTATGATTAAACAACAAAGGATTTGAAGAATGTTTATTATAACCAAGGTTGCGCAGGCGAGTCTAGAACTGTAGATGTCAGCCTAGAACTAGATATGTGTATTGGATTATTATAATACCACAGCATGAAGATATGCTGTGATGCATGAAGATGACTGCTAAATATTTAGCAATGGAGATAATTTCATTCTACTAAAAGAAGAATTACATTTTGTATACTATTTTTGGACATGATCCATCCGGTATTGTATACTGAACCGTCATTATACCATAGATATAAAAGAGAGCAAGAGGGTTTCAGTTTCTCTTAAAGTCACCAAAAGGTGCTCTCAATCTGGGGATGTTGACGAATCCATTCTTTGTCAAAGAGTTGGGATTTATCTCCCGATACATGTGTGAAAATTATACAAGAGAGGTGAACTATGAGGTGTATCCCTGAAATGTAGCAAAATGTTTTCGTATCCTTCTTTTATTTATTTTTTTTTGCTGGTCAATTACCACGCCCCCGACTAGTCCAGAGAGTACCTCCAGCCTCGTTACTCAACGACCATTCCCCAAGTCCGCGGAGTAAGCGGTCATTGAGGTCGCAACTCATGTCTTCTGAGTAGACGCAACGAACCAAGTATGACGGCCTTCTGCATCTTCGCAGCGATGGCTTCTACTAATTGACGGCATGCTGAGATGCTTCTTAATTCTGAGAGCCATGATTGTCGCATACCTCCGAGAGAGCCAATAATAAGAACTACTATTTTAATTGATTTATTACCGTACGAGTGCCGTAGGTGATAATACAGCACTCGTAATGCGTTATGTGGATAGATATAGGCAGAGACCGTATATGCTGGACAAGCTGACAGCAAATGCATAATGGTCTCTGGGGCCTGACGACATGCTATGCAGCTAACGTCAGGCATTTCTATACCCATCACGCGGCTTCGGTAGACCTGGATGTTCAGTACACCATCTTGGCAAGCTAATATAAAACCTTCGGTCTCTGACTTCAGCCCAGCTGACCTCAAAAAGCTAAAGGTCAGCTTTTGGGATAAGCCTAAGTCTTCTAAATTTCTATAGTAGGCTCCGTGCAATGGCTTATCCCTGTGCTGCTGAAAACGAAGTGTATTTCCAGCAGTCCGAAGGTGGGCTTTCAGCAGGGTCCAACTCGGTGACAGAGTTTGGATCATTCTGCTCAGTGTCGAGACCTAGATTATTAGCTGCTCTTTGTGCTGCCCTATATATAAAAGCTCCTACGCCAGCCCCCTCATGGTCTTTGACCATGAACAGTAGGGGATCCTAACTCCTGATAATACAGATAATACAGAGATAATACAGACGGTGTCCAGAGCTACTCTTTTGTGGAGACACTTCAATCCCAAGAGTCCACGGCCTTCCTGTTGTCGTGGGAGATATAACCGCGGAGCGGACCACCAGATGTCCGCGTCTTCCGGAAGAGTTTCCCGAAGCTCTGCATCCACTCTCGCCAGTTCTTATGGTTGCAGGAGCATGCAGGGGCTTATAGACGCAGCGCCCTGCGGGTTCTTTACTCTCTATGTCCAGAGGTATGTAAGGCAACCTCCTCCGCCCGGGCTTTCAGTTTTAAAACCAGTTGCTTCCGCATTGGAGGCGTCCTGACATGACCCCTGCATCTTAAGTAGGATAAATAGTCCCTTAGGTGTTGGGCAGAAAAGCCGCTATGCTCTGGGTGAATATCACACCACAGAGCATGCATCCCGCCATGTATCTCCTGCGCAGGGGCTCGCTACTCTCATAAACATGTAGGTCATCCCTTAGTTCCAGAGATTCATCAAATCAAACTAGTTTGACTTCGGACTTCGATTAGTTTCGGAGTTTTCTGCGACGACGAAACGGCTAAACATCAACATCCGCCACCTGTGCTCTGATTCACCCAACTATCACTTATGTTTTTGCTCGGGCAAGCTGCTAGTTAGCAATTCATTGTAAAATTGTAATCGCCGCTTAAGTTGATACACCATATCTGGCTCGCAGAATTCCGATTTATCAGACCCATTTCAGAGTAGTGAATCTGAATACTTACCTGATGAAACTGATGAAAGTGACTCTGACTCTAATATCGCAAGTGTCCATAAAAAATCGTCCACTTCTAAAGTAGTAAATAAAAAAAAGGATACTGCAGCTATTAGCCACAACAAAAAAAGAAATTTGTTGATTTTTTTTAAATGTCCAGTCTAGATAATAAACAATAAGATAAATTGTAAAACTAAGTGTAAATTGTGCGCAACTGAAAAACAGTTTAAATATCCAAATTGTGCAACAAGCTCGCTGAAAAGACATTTAAAGGAAAAACATAAAAAAATACTTCAAGGAATTTTGTTGGAACCACGCGACTTCTGATGCGTGTACTAGCCACAGTAATAGCTTAACAAAGTGGGTGACAAAAGAAGTAGGTAAGTTGAAATATGTGATTTCAATGATTTTTTTTGTGAATTATAGGCTGATTAGGTTGAAGGATATGGGGCCCTTTACGAGACATTATAGGTAATTACTGTTAATGTTTTCTTAAATAGGGTTCTCTCTCATCTCATCTTCAGGGTTCTACAATACATAGTTGAAAAGTTAAAATAATGATGCAGTTTTACTTTATACAATACCATTAAAATTGTTTAAAGGTTCAATATAAAATATAACAATGAAAAATACAAAAAAGCAAAACATTTAAAAACAATAAAAACGTTTTTCTCTAAACTTTCTCTAAAAAGATTAATAATATACTTTACTGTATTTGTTTTATTTTCCTTTTGAACAAACCAGTATACTGCAAATTTTAACTTTTGTTAATTTACGGACTGTCAAACTAGTTTGAACATTTCAAACAATGAAACATTTGTGATTTGATTTGAAGAAACAATTAGTAGGTTTGATTTGAGTTTAATTTCAAGACAAACCTCATGAACATCATTCGTTTTCAACTTACGTCTATTGCGTGTTTTTTTTTGGGTACTAAGAGGTTTACCAGATGTAGAGTCTTTATTTATACGGGTTATCTTATTTAAACTTGTTTTTAAGGCATCGGCAACTCTCTGATGAACGGAAGATAATGGTAGCAAGGGTCGATTATTTTCTTTTTTGCATCTAATTAAGAAAGGCGTTAAGAAAAATCTAAGACATGCGTTAGTACTTAACATTGCCGAAATTGTACCTACTCTATGAGATGTCAGTCATTTATTGCATCAACATACATCGCGTGCTGATGCTCCTCGAAGTTGACCAAAAACAACAAACGTAACGCTCAAATTGATGCATACACACGTCAAGATAGCTTAAAAAGGGTATATCATATATATTCTTCTCAATAAATTGCTTATCAATTGAGGCATGTTTAGCAAAAACAGAATATGTCCGAAAATTAAAATAATCAGTAGACTCAAAAAATATCCTAGGTGGTTATAGAGCGGAATTTTAAAAAAGATAAAGACAAACATTTGTTTTGTGATATGAGCTCAATTTTTGTCCAGCTTTTTCAAAAAAAATTAAAAACCAATGGACATACGCGGTTTTGGAAGAAATAAGAGTAATTTTTTTGATTTATTTTTATTTTTCAAAAACAATGTGTAATATAAAAATAGAACTTCTTCTTAAGCTGCTGTTGTCGTCTTCCTCAATATCATCTTCTTTGTCCAGGATATTGGAGGGACGCCCTTCAACAATACTCTCGTAATATCTTTTGTTTGTATGTAATCGAGGTAAAGGTAACAAAGATTTAAAATTTTAAATTTTATCCCACTCGCCTGGTATTTCTACTCTTTCGAGACGTCTCTTTTTTTCTCAATTAAGGCAAAATCAGAATCGTTAGGCAAATATGAATGATCTCTTATGGGAAAAGCATACTCCACAGAATCAACTATTTTTAATACATGAACCAACGTATACAAAAAATGAACCATAACGTAATTTTTGTTTTGGCCTGGACAACCATCACTAAAGATGACTATATTTCGATTATGAATGTTATTTTAATGTTTTTTCAAATATGAATCATAGACGTTACGACATTTGCTCCTTTTTTTGCCTTCACCTTCTAAGTAGGTATACATTGTGGCCTCATCAGTCCCTAGATCGTGAATGCCAAACACATAATACCACAGTTGTCGACAATAAAATACGGGGTTTGAAGGTATATGAGGGAGAGGGAGATCTTGCATGAAGTCAAAGCTTATGCATATTATTTCACCTGCTTTAGCTTTTTGTTTATATTTTCGTTCAAAATCAAAAAATGCTTCAGCCTTTCGAGGATGTAGTTACTTTTCCCTCTCGACCCTCGCCTTTTCTTCTGGCTCTAGATCCAAACGATTGATACTCTGTGCAAATTTGTCACAATGTGCAAGTGTCGGATCTTGGAAATCCAAATTTTATATTGAAATGTTGTTTAAAGACCTTCCACTACATTTTGTAGGGTATGTTTATACGAAAATGTTCCAAAAACATACTGTGCATAGTTTTAAGGGTAAGAGTTTCGGGTAAGTAGCGGCAATTAGGGTTTTTACGTCTGGAATAGTGATGCAATCTCACTATTCCAGCAGGAAATGATTGAATATGAGCTATAATAGTTTCAGTTATATATTTTGGATATTTATTGGGCCTCTTTTTATGCGAGCCTCTTTCGTCAATCGATGATGCCCCTGTTATCATTAAGGAATCCCTGATGCGCCTGATGCGAGGTCCTTTAGTCCATACAAACTAAGAAGAGCTTTCTTACAGACTTTCATTTCCTTTTCTCTGGTACGCACTTTATAGGTAAAATGAGCCCCGTGTGCTTTATAACCACATTACTTCTAGAGCGCCTTCCTCGGATTTGGTTCATTGAAATGAGTCCAGCTAAATGTGAATCTTGGATGTTTTTCTCACCCATTTCATTAAACTGTGCCAAAATGACCTTCCTACCCTCTTCAGAAATTTTATCAAAACATGCATTTTTTGCAGGTAAAAAAATTAAGAAAAAAATAGTGTAAATATGAGTTAATAGTTAAACCGAATATTAAAAATGTTATACCTGCATGTTTCTCCAGTTTCACGAGCTGCAATCAGCCTTCTTTTATGATTTTCATGTTCTTTACCCTGAACTTTTAACTGTTTAATCAGAGATTGTTTCCTGATTTTTCTTTCTTTTTTCGTTGGCCACTCAGTACGCTCTTCATTATTATTTGCCATAGTTTCCACTAATTTCCAACAGTAAAATCAAAATTATTTCACTAACAATACACACAATGGCATGACAATCACACTAAGCTAACCAAACATTAAAACAGATGATGGGACTGCGACGCACGGATTTCGTCAGTTTCCAACAAAAATCGCATAAGTCCAAGGACATTTGCGGATTTTGCATAGAACTGATGGACGTATGTCATTTTTGCAAGAATCAACCATATTTTAAATGACTACATTTTGGCAGCTATGGTGTTTTTGTAATAATTCATTATAGATATCGTTGACAATCATTTTTCTGGTCCCATTGGCGCCATAAACTCATTTTCGGTAAATTTGGACTTATGTTGTTTTTGCCACACCCGCCTCAATTCTTACGCACTGCTTTTTTTTCCTTTTTGAATTACCGCATGCCATTATCATGTTTTCTTTGATGTTCTTCTAGCTTTGGTGCATTTGATTACATAATTTTTCAAGCTTCAACTTTACTCAAACCAAATCTGTGATAAAGCATTACTATTTTCTCACCCTGATTCATAACTCCCAAATTTGTATCGTCTAGTAGTTTTTCTATTGCTATTTTACCACCTTTCTTATCTCGGATAAATTTTGCATGAGAACCTTCCTTCAATTATCATTACCTACTATTAAATGTATAAGAAAATAATTAATCTAAGTACCTACGTAAGTCATAAAAGATTGAATATTTGCAACAGCCTATTAATTATAATCTCCTTAATTATCGATCTCGCTCAAATATTCCAGATTGGTTTCCGTAAGCCAAGTTTTTAATTAAAAATAGTCACAAGGTTTCAGAACCAGTTCCGTAACCCTCGCATCGAGTTATCCGAGATTTTTGTTGTTATTTGTTTCGTACCCAGTTAAGCGAGTTATTTTAGAGATTTTTCTGTCTTAATATCCAATACGACAGCTACCTGATCGTCAACTTTTAAAACTGTACTTTTGTATCGGGTATAATCTAACCAGAACCATACAAGCAATAAGTAATATTTGCGTGTTCTGGTCAGTTTTATAGGGAAGATGGCAATAAGTTGACAAAGGGAAACAAAGCTTAACAATGCGAAAATTTCAATATGCAGTACTGAAATAAAAAAATATCACAGAGAATTTTAACTGTTCATGACACCGATTAGCCTCAAATATAATAATACTAATAATAATAGAATTATAATGTTGGAAATAGGAATTGAAAACGGTCTATCACTACATTTCAGAAAAAAATACTCTTGATGATGATTAGAAGGTATGTCTTTTGTCTATTTATGTATTACTCGTACAATATTTATCGATACACTGCCCAACAAATTGAAATTTTTGTCGGAGTACCGGAAAAGTACGAGATTTTGGATATTTCTAATGTGTTAATTCCAAAAATGCCTGCCTATTTTTAGGTATTTATTTTACTTGATTAGAGTTAGGTACTTGTAATTACCTTATATTACCCATACCCTTTGATTGAACGGTTCGCACTCAAGCATTCCGTATTGATCGATTTCAAGTCTGCTACCAATCAGCACAAGAGTGCGGAACGCATATACGGAAAAACATTCTGTGCGAAACTCAGACACCGAATGCTCAGGCAGTCATGTAATGAGTAACATGCTAATGCTGCTGTTACTCATTAGATTTGTTGCAATCGTTGCAGTTCCAAGTGTATCTAAAACCTTCAATTCATTAACAGCAGCAGCAGAATAAGGAAGTACGGAAAGTACTAAAAATAAGCAAAACGAAAGCGACAACACTCGGGAAATTCGCATGAAGGCCTCGTTTCTATAAAAATCTATAAAATAATGCTAGAAATTTTAAAATGTCATAAATAAACGCATTGAACAGCATACATTTCCGGATTTATTCAAAGTAGCTATAAAAAGGAGATTTTGAAGAAGTCTATAGACCAGTCTCTATATTATCAATTTTACGAAAAATATTTGAAATAATAATAAAAAACCCAATAATTCCGTACTTTGCAGCAAACAATTTATTCGCTTCAGAACAGTTTAGATATAGAAAAAACAGATCCACAACAAAGGCAATAATTAGTATCCTTGAAAGTGTCCTAGAATTAATTATTAATATTAATAATAATAATCATTTATTTCATAGGACTTACAATGTAAGTATAGAATATCGTCATCATCAATTTTATACAATATGTCAAGCATAATGTACGGGTACATGCCAAATATAAAATATATACACACATACATACATATACACACACACACATATATATATATATATATATATATATATATATATATATATATATATATATATATATATATATATATATATATATATATATATATATATATATATATTAGCTTTGAAATTCTTTGCTATTCATATTTATTTTGTGAAAAGTAATCTTGGGTTTGTAGCATTTCATTACATAGAAATAAGCAAATAGACGAATAAGAAAGAAAACACACTTACCAGTGCTATGTCTGGACACACATACGGAAATGAACCACTATACATACGAAAACGAACCACTTAAATGTTGTACAAGTTCTTTCACCTCTCTTGAGGATCTTCAGAGCAGTATACGATTTATTTCATTGATCATTCATACTTGAATTTAAATTACCAATACACCAACACTTGCAGTGACGTTTTATGATATTAGTTTTTGACGGAACTCTGACTGGGTATGCGCGGTATGATGACCTGAGCATTCCGCGTCTGTCTGACGCTGATTGGTCGCAGTCTTGAAATCGACAAATCGCATCATGATAGGCGCGAAATACATATACGGAATGATTAGATGCGAACGGTTCTAGTAAGTTTACATTCAAAGCTAAACTGCCAATAACTCTAGCTATAAATAATTTATGTAACTCAATAACCAAATGAAAGGTGAACATGTGTATATGAAATATGAACAGGTGAAATATGATTTCGAAAACGGTGAACATGTGTATACACTCTTTTTAGATCTTTTAAAAGCATTCGATTGCGTTTCACACAACATATTAATTGAAAAGTTACATTATTATAAATTTGATACAAGCAGCATTAATCTAATAGAGTCATATCTTACGAACAAACACAAACGCAAATTCAGATTAGCTACAAATGAAATATTAGGTCACAGAAATCTGAATTGGGTCCTATTATTTTTATCATTTATGAGAATGAGGCGCAACAAAATGCACTGTAACCACTGGGGTTTTTACCAGATTGACCGATGTTAAAATGAAAGGGAGCGTCGGGGTTGGCAAAAATATGTATACATACATAAATATATACACACATGATCTCATAGTCCTGGGTTCGTCGCGGATGCTTGAAAGTTAGAAGGGGAAACCTTAATATTGATACATGGAGATTTAGCTTACCTCATATGCTCTCATGATGTCGATGTTAATCATGTATGGCTAAAACCTCACATCATCACCAAGATTCACGAACTAACTTTGTCGGATCATATTGAATTTCGTTGGTCAAGAGATTAATTCAAATAACTTCAAACCAAGATATATATTTAATGTTTAACAGAATAAATTACGCTGACAATAAAACATTTACACTAAACAAACTGTAAATTTGGACACTTAACCAGATGCGTCGCGCAAATAATAAATCTAGTCATATGAAAACAAAGCTAATCACTAGGGTTAAGTAGACCTGACTCTAATAGAACAATTTTGAGTGACTTTCCGCTTATTAAACTATTTGACTTTAAACCTGAATTTACTATCTGAAAACCTGCCGGAAAACTGAAGAATTTTGGAGAAGATTGTTGCTTCAGTCCTCGTTGGGCGCGGCCAAACCTGATCTTTCATCCCCTTTAAGTAATACCACTTACTGGGGGTTAAATCTCAACCAATCCTACGGGACATACTTTACCCCTTACATAATCTCAGGAAACTATTCCCGTACGCTAACGACATCTGGTTGCAAAATAGAAACTAAACATTTTACATGACATTTGGATGATTAATGATAAAATACTTATATGGGGTAGCCCATTGTACACATAAAGAGAAAACCCCATGAAATACTGCATTAATTAGTTAGCTGTTTGACCATTTTGCCATACCCGGAAACATAAATTAACATTGACACTTCTAACGGACAACAATTATTTATGGTCGAATCTTTTCGTGTCGCTTTATGAGTAGACCCTGTTCATTTCACAATAGGACAATTGATTTGAGATATTTTACTCTTTGGTAGTTACACATCTGTTTACGATTACGAAGTTGTGAAATTACGAACCTATGAGATTTTGCTAAGACCGTACTTAAAGAAAACTCACTACAAGATGAATTACTCATTTAATGGGGACCTTCTTAGAATTCTCTAAATAATAAACAAAGGTCTTGGGTCGCTATTCCTTTCCGAACAGAATTATGGCCTGCCTTTACCATTTTGTTACATCACTATAGATTGGTTACTATCAAATCAACTTTGTTTAAATACCTCCAAAACAGAAAATATGCTCTTTAGTGGAGCATGCATAAGATATCTGTAAAAACATTTCAGTAAAGGACCTGAGCTTGCTAAAAATATGTCACAAAATGTTTTAATAACGGCTTACTATGGATTTATATATTCTTAATTATCTTATTGGAGACATTCAGCACACAGCAATAATGTTTTTGCTTTACGCTTTGCTGTTTTTGAAGGGCATATGAATTTTATCAGGTTTAAAATATGGATGTGATTGTAGATACTTTTAAACAATTACGAAATTTAACTTTACCGTGCACATAATATTTTACAGTGTTTTACTCTATATAAAAGCAAATTTACCAAATTACGCATTGCTCTGTGAAATTTACAGTTATTAAGAAGTAAATGCATATTATCAAGCAAGTTTACAGAATATATTTATATTCTGTAAACTTTGATATTATAAAATGACAGATCAACAAAGCGTCAAGTAGAAAAAGTAGATGTTTTTGAGGGAACTGGGTATATTTTACTAGTAAATAAATTGAATTTACCTAGGCGCATAATAAAAAACATGTAATTCATACCATCGAGTGATACAGCAAATAATATAGGAAACCTAATAACAGTAAACCTCAAGCTATGCCAGGTACAAAGAGTTGCCTGTCTGACCATAACCGGAGCTATGCAAGCAACACCAACGAGAGCAAAGGAGGCTAGAGTTACATCTAGGTGACTTTGACTACCATGACTAGCCTCAAATCCGCCGGCATACCACCAAACGCGAGCTGTGGCCAAACCAGACGCCGCACAGTGGGGCAAAACACGCTTAAAGTTGGCATAAATTCTTACAACCCATATTTACAAAATATTTTACATTTTTCGGTTATATAAGGAGTAAAATAAGCTATTTGGCTATAATTATATGTGATTTTATTGGTTAGAGTAACAAAAAAAAAAGAACATATTTATAAGTAACATTCGTCTTCAGATTCTGATAGAGACGTGTCTTCACTGTCACTGATAATTATTGATTCTTCTAAATGAGGCTCCAAAGAAATTTCCAACAAATCCAATGCTTCTTGTGGCATTTTTTTAATTGGTTTTTTAGGCAAACGTCTTTTGCTTGTTATTACAGGATCTGAGCTAATCAGGAATAAACTTAAAATATCTTGATTCGATTTTTCACGGCTACATTTTCTTGAATAATGTTCCCGGTACATTTTAAAATCTTTGTTTCTGGCTTCTTGAGCTTCTTCTGTTAATTGGCCAATAGGCAACAAGGCGGAAGATATTATTTCAGGGCCATGAATTAAAAATTTATGTATGGTGGGAGGCATACGGTACCAAGGATATTTCTCTACAAAATATCTGGCTGTACTTCGAACAAATTCTCTAAACCGATTTATGTTAATCTGGTGGCCACTTGCTACTACCATTAATATGATATGCATTTTTCTTATTAACTCAACATCAATTTTTGTAATTTCTGCCGACAATTCAGGATTTGCAAAAAATCTTCTTGCTGTGTTGCCGTCATTGGAGTTTCCAAATCCGGGTTTTGGCTTATCCACTATTAAACCGGTTTTTTCTCTAAACATTTTTTTTATTTGATTTTTTGACTCTGCAACAATCTCTTTGTCGTTTCCTCTAGCTTGCCACTTCTTAATAGGAAGCTTATATGCCAAATGTAATAAACATTCAAAAAATCGTATCCATCCATGGAGTACTGATAATCCAAAGTTCAAGTTTTCTGTATTTATATCTCGGGAAATCATTTTGTCTATGTCATTAAAGTGCTTCGAAGATGCACCACAGATGTAGCACTGTTGGGTAGATGTTGTTTCTGTAAGTGCATTGCAAACTTTGCCATCGATCATTGCAAAAATTAATTTGTGACTTACTGTAACTAGTCTTGTATTGCATGTGACAATTGTATTGTGTAAATTTTGTATTTCACCATCAACTTTATTTTTTTGTGTGATTGATACTTCAGTTGATTCTTTTATAAATTCTATATGTAACGGCCTGTAGTATCTAGGGGAAGATGGACGAGGATTTTGCCAAATTATTTTCGAGTTGCTTATACATTCTAGACGAACAGGTACAATAGATGTAATAAATACAGCAGCATCACTGGCTTCGGCTCCATAAAATGCCTGTTTATACGCACTATGACCGGAGCTGCCATCGAAACCCCACTTTGTATATAAACAAAGTTTGTCCCGTTCGTTATCATCCAATGAATTTATCACAACTTCTTGCACATCAATTAAACGTTGCACAGTGTGGTCCAAGAGTGCTTGTAGCTGAACTTCTGCAGAGATCGCGGTTATTTTAATAAAATCTTTTTTCGGATAACATGACTTCTTTGCTTGCTGGACAACTTTATAGGATGGAAATCTGTCTGCGTCAGTCCTTCGTATAACTTCGTACTGATGTCTTGATAATTTAGCCTCCACCATGACAGCCAAGGCTTCTTCAGCTGACATCAAGTGGTGTTGGTCCATCATTTTCTGATAGGCGTTTCGGTATTTGCTAGCTCGTTTTGGTGTGGTGGCAGTTACTTCGTGTATTACTTTTGACGCCTCAGTTTTTCCTGAGGCTCTAAGACTCATTTTTGTTGCATAAGATAATTCTCCAACTGATGCAGTACCTCGCAATATTTCTGTTTTTTGTCTTTTGGCTCGTTCGCCACTATCTTCAAATAGTTTTTTTGGGCGCCCTCTCTCTCTAGTGGATGAAGATGAAGACCTGTTGCGAGGAAAACTAATGGAAGTATCCAACCATATACGGTTATCTTCTAAAAATCGGGTCTCAGTCCTTTTTGCCTTGTCCCAGCGAGACTTAAAGTTTGATTTAAAATAAGAAAGTTTATGAATTAGATCCTTTAAATTTGCTTCTGAACAGTTTGTTCTTCTTCCGACTTCATCTCTTAACGAGGCAAACTGCTGGTCTATATTTTTGTAGCCAGAACTTCTCAATATATTAAAAAGTTCTCGCCGCGATATAAATATGGCGTTAGCTCCTGCAAAAAAAAACACAGCCTTGTAGAAAAAGAAAAAATCTTAAATAAGTTAAGTAATATACATTTAAGGAATTTTAACTTGAGAGGAAAACTGTGTTATTTTTTTTATCAAGTTTCGAACACCCTGACTACAAACAAATGGTACTCTTGTAACAAGTCTCTAAAGCTTGCCCTTTCTGAGAAAAAAAGACGATTAAAATAATTATATGTCGATTGCATGTAAAAACATAATCAAAATACCATGTTATGTTTCAAAAAAATACGTTTTAAAAAAACAGGGGCAAGTATGGGCAAAAAACACAACTAAAGCCAAGTTCTACAATAAATTTTGACTACAATAAAGTAAAAATTATTATTCGGATAGTCTCGGAACAAAACTATTTACTTAGATATACTTCAGATCTTACTATTTTAATTAACGTAAAACACCGATTTTTTAAAAAACTTATAAATAACAAATATTTTTTAATTTACTGTAAACAGACTATTTAGACACTAGTACATACCTGAGGTTGAAGGCTCCATAACACACAAATGAATTAGTAAGGAAAGTTTTTGTAAAAACACAACACTAAGAGTACACTATAATATAATTATTCGTTCACTTGCTACAGCTTATTGTCTATGACTGAGTTTGTAGGAGGCGTGGCGTCGCCCCGTTTGGTAAGAGGGCCAAACTACCTGCGTCATTAGATGGGCCTGTTTGTGGGTTGCATGAATGCTACAAAAATTCATGTAAAAACGACCCTTAATTTTTTGAATTTATGCCAACTTCAACGGTATTTTGCCCCACTGTGCGCCGCCTGTGGACCGAGGCTGTCAAAACGATATCCCTTTTACAGGCATGTGCAGAAGGTATTGCGGCTCGGCTTGTCTTTGATAAACCTTACACCATACACTACTGGTGAAGATGATATCGCTGTTGAATGTGTATGTCCTCACCGATGGATCAAAAAAGAAGGAAGGAGCAGGTTGTGGTATATATTCCAGAAATATGCGACTCCGATGCAACTGGACTATGGGTAAACATGCCAGTATAGTACAAACAGAACTTGCAGGTATACCATAGCCGCAGAAGAAATTGTTCGCAGAGAAATAATAACGGGCAAGACAATCAGAATTAGCACAGATAGTAGACAACCACTACTGGCCTTGAAAAATTATAAAATACCTAAGGGTCGACGAGGGAATGTCACCAAGCAGTTGTGGGAGTTGTCAGATGAATAACATCTGCCTATGTTGGGTCAGAGGACACTCACAATGAAACGGCAATAAAGAAACTGACCAAGAAAATGCTTGGGCCTGGTCCTTCAAGTACCCTACCAAGTGCAACGAAACTCTAAAAAATAAAGGAAAACACCCATAAGAAATTTAAGACGTTATGAGATGAAACAAGTAGCTGTCAGCTGTCCAAAAATCTCCTGAGATATCCCAGCGAAGAGACCGCGAGGAATTATCTGGCAATGTCTAGGCGAAACCTACGACTTGTAACAGGAACCCTAACCGGACACTGCCGGGTAAGGAAGCACCTCTATAATATGAGACAAAGTGACACATCCATCTGTAGAGGATGTGAATAAGAAGATGAAATGGTCGAGCATGTACTTTGTGAGTGTCCCGCTGTGTCATCGACCAGAGAATGCATATTGGGGGAACGTTGGCCTTCTAAGGCCAATTTGAGGGAAACGCCCCTAGGCAACATCATTACTTTTTTTACAACATGAGGCTGGTCTATGGCCTAGGGAGACATTTCCCTCACGGAGGAAGTACAAGGGGCCAATGGGGCCTAAGTGCAGCGGATCTTTGGTCCGCACAAATTACAGATACATATCGAGTGATACTAATATCTCACGATAGGTACCTCACACGAAATAAATGGAAACGGAAGATTTATTTTCCAAATAAATAAAAATCGGAAATATTAACAGATGGTGCATGGAATGGTCATACAACATTCTTGTTCAACAATATACATAGAATATATTTTCTAAATTTTAGAACACCATAGCATAGCGTATAAACAATTACAGTAATACTATTTTCCAATCTGACATATGGCTTTGTCAGATTATATCAAATGTATCTTTTATACATCAACACATTGGAAGACTACGGATTACTGGACTCAAAATAGATAAAATAAGACTAATTCACCGGTAAAGTCCTAAATCGCTTCGTTTGATCGCTAGATGGCCAAAAAAAATAATATTGTAAATAACTGAAATAGGTATTAATCGATTTTGATTATTTTTGGGGTGTGGACTTTTGCTCTCCATCGACACATTTTGGTGATATACCGAGTGTCTTTTAAAACTCCTATAAAATTGATGTACGGCGATAATATAGGTCTGTTATATTTTTTTTATTAAATTAGTGGTTTAATTAATTTAATGATTTATTTAGGATATCTTTTATCTCGATTTAGTCTTATTCTGTCTATTTTTGAGTCCAGGAATCTGTAGTCTTCCGTTGTACACGTTATTACGGGACACCCTGTATATATATATATATATATATATAGATATATATATATTATATATATATATATATATAGATATATATATATTATATATATATATATAAATATATATATATATATATATATATATATATATATATATATATATATAGATATATATATATTATATATATATATATATATATATATATATATATATATATATATATATATATATATATATATATATATATATATATATATATATATATATATATATATATATATATATATATATATATATATATATATATATATATATATATATATATATATATATATATATATATATATATATATATATATATATATATATATATATATATATATATATATATATATATATATATATATATATATATATATATATATATATATATATATATATATATATATATATATATATATATATATATATATATATATTGTTATCAAACGTAATATCTGACCTGATTCAGAACAGTTCTAACGGAAATGAACGCTTGATGCCTCACAGACGTAAACAATCTTCATGCCACAATAATTATATGCACTTGTGCTTATACGATATCTCATTTATTTTGTTACATAGGTCGAGGCTCAAGAGTGCAATGACTTATTGCCGGCGTATTACCATGAAATGTAATCCATTAGCACCCATATATTAACCAATGAGTCAGCTGATAATTTTGCAAGTTTTCTTTGCGTAGAACGCTGAAGTACCTACCTAATCACTAATCAGACTATAAGGAATCAATCATAAGGTTTTAATCAAAAGATTTATTCGTGTTTATCATCCAGTTATCACACGTTATAATAATTATTAAATTATTAGCTGTTTGAAGACTATTATTCTCAACTGTTGATCATTCAGTTTAAAGTGTTTCTTGATAGCCACCTTCCTCTATAATTTTTATTAACTTCTCTTACATACATACCTAATGCCGTTGCTTTGATTGGGGGACCTTATTCCTTCAATAAACGTAATAACTAAAACAATGGCTCATGTACATATGCACATAGACGCAGTCACAGCCTAATAGTATAGCCAAGAGTACACCTCGTCATATTTCAGATAAAACTGGAAACCCGGCATCTGAAACAGTTTCTGTATAGAAAATTATATACACTGTTTTGCAAAAGCATAAAAAATTTACAGTTTTCTTTACACATAATTTCTCATTCCTTGAAACAATTTTCTCCAGAGAACCTGTTCCGATCATGTGACGAATCGCACGCCTCAATCGTACAGGAAAACTTGCGTATACCCTTTTTCAGCTATCTTGGCGTGTACGTCATTACAACCGTACGGATTAAATTAATGTGCTATAATACAGCAGTTCTCAACAGTTTTTTAGGGTTTCGATATTTACACATCGAATTTAGCTCATCTGTTAACATCGACGTTTTCCGTCTTCATCGATGATTAACTTTATTCTATCGTCGAGACGGTAAACACCAAGTACTTCAATCAAGTACAATAAAATTATTTTTATTGCTGCCTCCTCCATATTTAGATTTCAATATATCAAATGATGTCAACATCGATATTTTAGCAAATTTACGCATCCCTATTTCTTAGGAAAGCGGCACTACAATAAATCGGGCGTAATTCGACGGTATTGACTGACCGTTTACTTAATAATTTGTAAATGACTATAAATTACAGTGAAAACGTGTATTTAATAAAACAAGTGAACTATTTACAAGAAGTATTAGAATGGAAAAATATATGATAATCATTAAATTTCATTATCATAATCGTCGCCATTATCACCATCTTGAGATCTCGAACCCAAATTAATAATTCGGTTCAAACTCATCGTAACGTACTTCGCGTTCCCAATCTTTGTTTACAATGTCTTCTACATGTCTAACACAATTTTCCCCCAAATATATGGAGTAATTTGATCCAAAGCCTTTTGCCACATCTCTAAAACTTGTCTCCAACCAACTTCACCAATATGTCGATCATAATTATCTTTACAAATGCCCCACACGAATTCTATTGAATATCTCTATTGGATGAACTATGGCATATCTCGGGGTCGGTTTGAGCTGGTTACATAAATTTAAAAATATTATAAATTATTGAAAATATTATGCCTTTAGAAGAAAGCCATTCATTCCGGGAAGCAGTAGGAACGGGCTCTTCCAAAAAACTATGGTAGGACGCATTATCCATCAGAATTATCGAGGGCCCAGTAAAATTTGAAATCAATTTTTCCGAGATCCATTTCATAAAAGAATTTTGGTCCATTGAATCGTGGTAGTCCGCCGACTTCGACTTCGTAAGAAAAAATAATGAAGCATTTTGTATGAATGAGCCAGGTAAGTGAGTTTTTTTATGGGTTGCTACGAGGCCATTTTCTATTTCGTTTCTTTTGTGTTCACTAGATCGTGTGTAGTGATCGAGGGACACATCATTGGGCAGCCTTTCGAAGCCGCTTTCATCGAGTCAGTAAGTGTTACAAGTAGATATATTCACATAACCTTAATTTTTTATAACTTGTTAAAAGACTTATTAGATGTGATGCTTGCAGGGCATCGCACATCAAGTGTAGGTCACGCCACTGTGTAACCTTGGCATCTTGTACCCTAGTGATCTGGTAACTTTGTAACGTCATCTGTAACTCCACCTTAAACTTTCGTTGGTCTTTCCTCCACGCACCATGCTGAAATATATCAACTACCCGCCTTACTGGAAAACTTGCTGTCATTTATTTACAGTTAAGATTAGTTTAAGTGTACTTTAGGGAGGCATGCCCTCTTTTAATGATTCTTGATACTGCTAGTATGTACATATAGAGAACGATTATGAACCCTTGGCTACTCTCATTCTACTTAACTTTACCTAAATTAATTTTCATTGTGTCGAATAGGTACCTGAAGGTTGCCGTTACTTAAATAGTATGGTTTGTTTATGTCAAAATCTAAATTGATTATGTATTCACCAGTATACTTTCGTTATTTCGATGATATGTTTTTGTAGGTATAGTCCTATTTCTGGTTAATATTAGTTGTGGGAAGGTCATCGTGCACTTTGACGTCGACACAATAGTAAGTAAATGTATGTTCATTTGATTTATATGTGATCTTGAACGTAAGTTAACTTCAAGCAAAGTTTAGTGAACATTTTAATGCAGTTTTCGGCCTTGACTTTTTAAATTAAACTCAGATATTAGTGTATTTTGTTTTATTTACTCTAGAGGGTAATAAATTGAACAAAAACAAAAACGTAAATGTGACGCGTAAATTGACATACACACGCCAAAATGCATTTATAGTCTTTTTCAGCTGAAGAAGACTATAAATGCAGTATCTGCCTTATCCATTTTCTTCCTTTGGGGAACAGGTCCCTTTATATATGTTTTCTTCCCTTGATAAAATGTTTTTCCAGCCAGAGGAACCTGTAATTGCAGTAGTTTATGTCCATATATCCACATTTTAATTCTTCAATTTACCTTCATAATCTGGTTTCCCTAATAGTACTTGCTGAATTCTACTTATGAACTCACTAAATATGCAAGTAGGCAAAGAAAAACCACAAAATAAGAATCATCCAATTCACTGGATTAATTTCAGAGAAATAAAAAAATTCGAAAATTTTTTCCAAAAAATCATAATTTCTTAGAAAATGTGGTCGTATTTTTGATAAGCAATAAATAATGGTATGTTCCAATATGATATATTGGACTTTCCAGATAATAATTATTATCTTCAATATTCACAGATGGAACAAACACTAGAGAATATACACTTTTACATGTATATGTATATGTATGTCTATATATGTATATGTATATATGTATGTATGTATATGTATATATGTATGTATGTATATGTATATATATATATATATATATATATATATATATATATATATATATATATATATATATATATATATATATATATATGTATGTATGTATGTATGTATGTATGTATGTATGTATGTATGTATTTATATATATATATATATATATATATATATATATATATATATATATATATATATATATATATATATATATATATATATATATATATATATATATATATATATATATATATATATATATATATATATATGTATGTATATGTATAATATGTCTATTTATTAGCGGAATTAATAGCGATGTGAATATAAATTTGTCAGTTTTTCTGACTTATTAGAAAGTTAAACTGCAGAGAAGGGGTAGAAACTTATAACTGCAAAACAGTTGGCATAGTAAATTAGATGAAATAAATACCGAGGAATATAATTGAAAATAGCATGTGTTAACTGCTACATTAAATCCAATGAGTTAGTGGACAAATAAGTCAAGGAGGCACAGGCTAGGAGCTAACACGAAACCAATAGTTGTGCCCAATAATCTAAACTATATCGTCTCTGTTCACAAGTGACTATTTTCAGAATATTTTTCATTTGTATCATTTTTTCATTCACTCCTTGACATTTATAAAATAAAAAATTGTCCTTAATAATTTTCAAATAATTAATTAGTCTTTCTTACCCCACAATGAGTAGATATTCTCTCTGGAAATTTGTAAAAATAGCAGAATTAATTGTTGTAGCATGATAGTGCCAGGTTTGCACCTTTGCAAATATTTTTTTGCTGATTTCAATAGCTTACCTACACATATCCTCTTGCCCTATAATCGGAGTGCCGATCAGGGATCCGCTGCACTTAGGCCCCACCGGGACCCTTGTACTTCCTCCGTGAGGGAAATATTTCCCTATACCATTAACCAGCCTAATGTTGTAAAAAAGGTGATGATGTTGCATGGATTTCTGGTCCATGACACGGCGGGACATTCACAAAGTACATGCTCGACCGTTTCTTCTTCTTGTTTACATCCTCTGCAGATGGGTGTGTCAGTTTCTCTCATGTTGTAGTTATCCTTACGACATGTCCTTACCCGGTAGTGTCCGGTTAGAATTCCTGTTACAAATCGTAGATATCCGTCTCATATCTGGGATATCTCAGGAGATTTCTGGCCAGCTGACAGCTACTTGTTTCATCCAACAACGTCTTAAATTTCTTATGGGTGTTTTCCTTTATTATTTGGAGTTTCGCTGTAATTGGTAGTGCACTTGAGGGACCAGGCCCAAGGATTCTCAAGTTGCCAGGCTGCCTTATTGGCCAGTTTGTCAGCTTCTTTATTGCCGTTGCATTGTGAGTGTCCTTTGACCCAACATAGGTAGATGTTATTCATCTGGAAGTGAGAGGCTCTCACAAGATTCCCATGTTGATACTTTGGTTATTTTAGGTTTTCAGGGCCAGTGGTGATTGTCTACTATCTGTGCAAATTCTGATTGTCTTGCCCGTTATTATTTCTCTGCGAACAATCTCTTCTGCGGTTATGGTTATACCTGCAAGTTATGTTTGTACTACACTGGCATTTTTATCCATAGTCCAGTTTCATCGGATTCGCATATTTCTGGAATATATACCACAGTCTGCTCCTCCCTTCTTCTTTGATCCGTCTGTGAAGACATAATTTACACCTTCAACGCCTGTGTCATTTTCACCAGTAGTATGTATGGTGTAAGGTTTATCAAAGACAAGCCTATTTATCGACACAGGCTTATTTTCTCTTTAATTGATACAGACCCACCTTCTGTGTGAAGGTTAAAAATCATCACATCACAAGGTAACTAAGAAAGCGAAGGGTGATAGGATTATAAAATACAGAATGTTACATTTGATATAATCGACTTAATGGAGATCGAAGTTGTCGAAGTTCCACCTACTTTTCTGAATACCCTGTATATTTTGGAACATTAGTACTTTCCACGTACCTCAGCTTTATTTGTCATAAATACATACGGTAAAAATTGGCAATTTGTCACCGAACAACTTGTTCACTGGCTTTGGCATAAGATTTCACTAAAATCAGTTTTTGAAAATTTTACATTTTAAACTTTATTTTATGTTTATTTCACATAAATTCAGAACTATTTGTTTAACGTGGAATCATTACTAATAGTAAATTAGGAAGTGTTATTTCTCTCCCTTGTATTAATAATATTTAATTTTCAGTTTTGCACTTCATGCGACTATTTCTCCTAGAGGCTGTAACGTGGACATATTTAAACTCAACAGGATGTGTTGGGGACTATTGTTTTATAATATTTGTAGCTACATAGTCGATTACGAAGTGTACGCCGATCGCCTATTAGTATGCTCATCTGTACATTATAATGCATTATTATGCCTTGGAGCCATTTGTATTGTTCCTCTGAAGTCGGTAAACGCGACACACATAATCTTCGGGTTCTTATACCATCGGATTTCACTTTCTTAACCTGAAGGATGGTACAATCGTAATCGTTTTCATGTTCTGTATTTAGACGGCATTAAGTATTTATTTCGTAACGAATGATATTAGCGTAAGTATTTGTACTGTACTCCAAATTAATAGAGAAGATTGAGGGTACTTTCAATTCGAATATTATGTTCTAATTTAAAAAATATTGCCTGTTTACAAACAATAACTAAAAAATGTGAATCTCACCATCTTACAACTTCATCACATATATGACAATGTTAGTAAAATATTAAGAATGGGTAAAAAATTAAGGCCTGTCGTGAAATTTTAAATTCTGCGGGCGGTTGAAGTATTAACATAATAGGCGCATTATTTTTCTACCGGGTGAGTCACTAGCAGAGGGCGCCGGCCATATCTGAGGAATTGTATGTCATAGAACGTTAACTAAAAATATCTATAACAGAAGTGGACCAGAGAAATCGCTGGAAATTATTTTCTAGTTTGTAACATCACCGCTAGAGGGCGTTACAGTTAAGTTAAATTAGAAAAATGAAGTATCTCCTTCATTTGCTATGATGAGGCGTACTGAAAATATGTTCTTGGTAATGTTCGTAAAATTTTGAATAACTTTGGTGTTAAAATATTTTTCATAGCTCTGAAAATTAAGTGGTGGGGGAAGGTAAACATTTGTAAAGCAAAATGGCGATTACTCAGGTTGCCTTAGCAGAATCAAACCAATTTGGTTTCATTGAAAAGATATTTTTTTACTTTATCATTGCTATGATAGAAGGTACCAATTTAGTTGTTGCCGCGGAAGCTAGGTGGCGCTGTTTGAAATACGACTTTTCGTTTTTTCTCAGAAATTTCTAATGGAAACATATATTTATACTGACATACACATATAGAGAATAAAAATTACAAGAAACCAATAAAAAACCGCAACTCAATATCTCATTTCTAACAGGAGAAATTGATAAATAGCTATTTATGTAACCAGTTGGGAAAAGTACTATTTTGTGTAAGGGGCAGATTTCTGCTGGACGCGAGTTACACAAAATAGTGTTTCCCAACGTATTTCATACAATATTTTTTCTAATTTTCACCAATTTTATATTTTATGAGAAGAAAACTATGAATTTTATACGTTTAAAAACAATTCAGTAGATAAAAACGTCGTAGATAGAAAC
Source organism: Tetropium fuscum (assembly GCA_964058915.1). Classification (NCBI taxonomy): domain Eukaryota; kingdom Metazoa; phylum Arthropoda; class Insecta; order Coleoptera; family Cerambycidae; genus Tetropium; species Tetropium fuscum. The sequence goes on from CAXKVY010001687.1 coordinate 26,096, forward strand.
GTAGTAGATAATAAAACGTAGTAGATAGAAAACGTCCAAGGGGCGTTCTTGAATCCAAACCGCATTTTCAAGTATTCATGTTCTACGCTAAAAGCTGTCTTGGGTCTATCTTCGGCACTCATCTCAATTTGGTGGAATCCTGATGCGAGAACTAATGTGAAATAATTGCTTCTTCCTAATTTATCCGAAATGTCTGTGATGTTTGCTGGGGTAACGATCCTCAATGGTCCTTTCATTTAACTTAATAATTAACCTAATAATTAACCTAATAACTTAATAATTAATAATTTAACTTAATAATTAACCGATATTCCACTAGGATTCTCCATTTCTGTTCCAGAGACATCTTTCTTTTTCCATCCATATAGGTGGATAGTACCTAAGAAGAACCCCAGGTTGAACATGATGGTTGTATGATTTTATCATTTAAGATTCTTGTTTTGGTGTTTGTGGAAACTACTCCGAGTGTTACAGTTACATCAAAGGTTCCAGCCCTATCCAGTATTTAAGATTCTGTTAATTTGTTTTTCAACTTCGGGTTTATGAATGTACGAATAGCAATAAGTTTTAGATTGTACCGGGATTTCGTCTATAGTTTTAATTTTATGTTTGACCTGATTTATGAAACTTATTTTAGTATATTCGTAAAAGCAAATATTTTTGAAAGTTGAGTAATTGATTCTCTTTCTTCAGACTTCAAATAATCAGTACACAAAAGGTAGGTTATTTGATTTTGTTTGAAAAGTTTGTCGGAATTAAAATTTTGGAAATTTAAATTATGAAAATCGTAATTATGTTTAATATTTTCTAAAGGTGTTGCTGTCATTTGTTTTTCGATTTTGATCATTGCATAATTTTCAGTAGGATTTACAATTTCAATTATTGCAAGTTAATTTTCAGCTGAAATTATTACTTCAGGAAAATTACAGTCAGTATATTGTTGTGATTCTCTAAAAATTTCACCTTCTAATATGTTTACTGGAATTTTTATCTGTGTTATAGAATTTGCTTTTAAATTATAACAATAATTTTGGATATTAGGGGATTCTCGATATTTAATTGGTATCTCACTATTGCCAGTGTATAGTTGAGAGTTTTGAAAATCTATTTGCATTCCTAATTTGGAAATAATATCGAATACAATCAATCCATTAAAGTATTAATGAAATTTAAAAATATAAGAAATTTTATATCACTGTGTTCGTTAAATTCAGAAAAAAATGGTACATCTGCGCAATTATTTAAATCATATTCTTTAAATGTAAGATATTATAAATATTATTTAAGATATTATGTAATATTTTGTAAATATTAATGTAAGATGTAAATTTCTCGTTATAGATTTTATTTGCAAAATATTGTTCTGCGATTTGTGGATCTAATAAAGATTTAGTTTCGCCTGTATCTAGAAGTAACTTTAATTTGTGTTTTGTATTTCGATGTAAGGTAGTTGTTTTTTTTCATTGAATATTGAATGAATTATATTCAACTAGTCTATTTATTAGTGGATGTGCCACATGAAAATTTGAATAATGCGATATAGGTATTTCCGAATTGAGTGGCTGTTCCAAATTTTGTGTTACAATTATTTTCGAATAAATGAATAAATTAGATATATCTTGTTCGTCATAGTATGGTTCTCGCGAATAGTAATCGTCTGGGTTAGTGTTGTGGAATTGACCGGTCAAATTATATTTGATTCATTGACCAGACAATTGATCAGTCAAATGACCAATATTTTTAAAAATTTTGGTTTTAGAGTTTTATAATAACAAATAATAAAACCATAGCCTTGGTTTTATTGTGAGATTTTTTGTTAAAAACTGAAAAAAAATAAAACAAAGTTCTAGGCGTTATATAAATATTTAAATAAGAAACAAAAGACTCATAATAAAAAATAATCAATGAGAAAATAAAAACGAAAGACTTACTTTCGATATATATATATATATATATATATATATATATATATATATATATATATATATATATATATATATATATATATATATATATATATATATATATATATATATATATATATATATATATATATATATATATATATATATATATATATATATATATATATATATATATATATATATATATATATATATATATATATATATATATATATATATATATATATATATATATATATATATATATATATATATATATATATATATATATATATATATATATATATATATATTGCATCTTCTGATAGAAATTTCAGAGCTTCCGCAAAATTTTTCGGTTTTTGAGAAGGAATCATAGATTGTACTGGTTCTTTTAAACCAATAATTGATGTACGTAAAGCTTGTTAGTTATAAGTGGTGATTTTATTTTGCTTTATATCAGCATTTTCTTCGTACAAATTTATATGGTTTGTTAAATGGTTTAAATTTGACATTATTTTATAGTAGTGGGTTATTGGCTCTTCATTGGGTTTTTGCCTAACTTGAATTAAATCTGAAAGTAACGCATTTTCAACCCTTTGGTCTCCGAATGAATTTAATAGAGTGGTTTTCATCAAATCCCAAGAATTTGCTCCTGATATTGAAATATTTTTTCCGCACGGCCTATTAATTTTAACACAATAGAATTAAAGATGAATCTATTTTTTAAAGAATTTGTGTTTGAGGTGTTCCAATATTGTTGTAAAGTTTCGTCTGCTAATAAAATAAATCTATATAATTTATGAGGGGTGCTCTCAAAATCGGGTATTGGCTAATGGACGACTTTGAATATTTGAATGAGCCATATTCAGTTTTTGTGTGGTTCATGTTGTCGTAGAAACAGATGGATTAAGATTCAAACCAGAAATAGATGCTATAATTTCGCCAAGACCAATGTTCATAAATTTTTGTAATTATTGTAAATTGTAAAATATTAATGTGGCTAGAACAAAACCTAAAGAATAACTATTATCGTTTTAATTTGCGAGAATAGTAATATGCGTGACTTAAATGTAAATCACTGTGCGTTTAAAATTACGTTCTGCAAGATAATGCAACAGTTATCTACCAACGGATAACAGCTGTATGCAATGAAATAAAATACCTTTGACACAATTATTATGCAAAGTGCATAATCTTAAAGTATTATCTCAATTGTGAATTAAAATAAACTGTGAATGTATCTGTATTTTTTGGTCAAAAATCTGCTCTGGCAATTGTTCTTACAAGCTAACCTACACTTACAAATTTTAGACTTGTCCTTATGCATAGGTACAGGTCAAGGAAAGAAAGGAAACAAAGACTTACATTTGATATGTTGTCCTAGATGTTCCAAACAACCCTATTTCTATTTTTCTGACGCTGCTGAGGCAGATACAACGATACAGGTAGCCTGATCTGCTCAATAGACCACCGTAGCCAGCCCTGTATTTCTCTTCAATTTGCTCAGTTTGGTCGGCTTGATTTTCTGGTTTTTTTGGGTGTCTTCTTGAAGTTCTGGGGAACACGACCATCTTATGCACAGACAGCCTAGAAGCAGGGGTGTGTAATTTGAATAGGAATGGCTGGAATTCAGTCCTCACTAGCGCCATCTCTGATTTCCTCTCACAAGTTTCATTGTGTTATTATAGTTCCACACCAATTCATTTAGGTGTTTGATATTGACGGCAGCGTGGGGTGGCGTCCTGGCGTCTGATCAGTTGTGTGTTGACCATAGATATTGTGTTAACTGTGTTTGCGTTGTCTATCGTAAACTAACCACAGAAAACAGATACCTTGTATCCTTTTTCTATGAACCTAACCTAGCTACTAACTAAAGTTGAACGCTATTAAATTATGTTTAAAATTTTATTTTTCATTCATACCCTTGTTGACAATGAGTTCAATGAAGAGAACATGTGTGCCTAACTGTGAAGATGAAATTTCAAGAAGGTAGGTTTTCTTATTTTTGACAATGTATTATTTAAAATATTTTATCTTATATGTTATGTGTCCATAAGATTACGTAACTTTTTTTTAGCTTTTCTCTGCCTTCGAACAGAGAGCTGAGGGATATTTGGATAGAAAGGATTGGCAATGATCGATTAACTCTGGTACCTGAATCGATCATTACAAAGTATGTAGTTTGTGCAAATCATTTTGATGCAATATGTGTTTTGATGCGGGTGGGAAACTTCTTAATTTTTCACTACCAACTGTAAACGTAGCTGGTAAGTGGTAAAATTATTAAAATCTTATTATCGTGATTTATATTAGTATTCCAAGAACAAGTAATTTATTTTTGGCATAGCAATGTTTCTCTGTAACAAAATTTTATATTTAAACTAATGGCAATATGTAGTTCTTTCGATATATTTGCAGCACACTGTATAATAATATGACAAAATATTTTCCAATTGAGACGTCTTCCAACCTATATTTTATATTTTCCTCATTTTTTAGGTTGAATCCAGTAATCCTGGATTTCTTCCACGCAAAAAAATAAAAGGAATTTTTTTACTAATATTATTTAATAGGTCTATTTAAAAAAAATATTTTGTAATTGTCGAAGCTTTGGAAAATATGCCAGAAAAAGATTATTTAACGCATCAGAAGCAGAAGCACAAACAGAAGAATGACTGTAGACATTCATTAAATGATTTTGATACGCATGATGTACTCGAATTAATTTAAATAAATTTAAGGGTACACCATCAATAATTTTAGAGTGGTTTGATCCAATCCTTCCGTAAAGATACATCCCTTTAAGCCGGTAATTGAAATTATGTTTTAAATGATAGGAAGTATGAAAAGAAACTTTGCCTTATGTTAAATCAATGTTTGATCAAGCACCATATTACGAGTATACTGGCTTGTAATCACTTTTACTAGTTACTAAAGATAAGGTAATAGTACATTACATACCGAGCGGGAAAGTACTCTATTTCAGCCGAGCGGCAAGGTAGTTTACCGAGGTGCGAAGCACCGAGGTAAACTACAGACGCGAGGCTAGAATGAGTTCCCGCGAGGTTTGTATACTATTTTACTCACAATCGGTTAGTAGTTTATGGATTTCTAATACTCACAATCTACCAATAATAATTTCGTTTCAAATATCTGTATCCATTTTCATTATATGATAAGATGAATTATTTTAAGTAACCTGTGAGATCGTTGCTAGGTAACAAAACAAGTGTGTTGAATCTGACATTTAGGCGATACACGACGCCATTAATTGTACATATAATCAAATTGTGTTTATTTTACAAAAATGTCTGATAGTGAATTTGAATGTACGCCACCAGAAGTGCGGGTAGCTGCAGAGAGAGCTACTGAAGGAATAATTCCTGAAAAAAGCAGGGAGAGGTATGAAAACACCTATGAACTATACAGTAAATGGTGCGTGGCTAAAGGTGTGCAGCATACCTCTGAGACGGTACTTCTTGCTTATTTTTGTGAAATAAGCAAACAAAGTAAAGCCTCCACATTATGGTCAAGATATTCGATGTTGCGAGCAGTATTAAACTTTAGGCATAATGTTGATATTAGTAATTACGCAAAATTGAAGGCATTTTTGAAAAGGAAGAATGTGGGATATCAAGCTAAAAAGTCAAGTGTTTTTTCTGAAGCAGACATCGATACATTTTTAAACAATGCCCCAATAGAATATCTTCCTCAAAAGGTAATTTTAATTTATTTAGTGCATATTAAATATATGTTATATTAAATTTTTTTAGGTTGCTCTAATTATTGGCATTTCCGGAGCCTGTAGGTGCCATGAACTTTTAAAAATGAAAATAAGTGACCTGGATATTTTAGAAAATCGAATTATAATAGTGATTCCTGTCACAAAAACCTACTCTTCCCGTACATTTGTAATTACAAAATCGGATTGGATAAATATAATAAAGCAATACTGTGACCTTCGTAATAACATTGACTCTGATAGATTTTTTTTACAAATAAGATTTGGTAAAATTACACGACAGCCTTTTGGGCATAATGCTATAGGAAGTTTTCCCAAAAAAATAGCAACTTATTTAAAGCTGGAAAATGTTAACAGGTTTACAGGACATTGTTTTAGACGTACTTCAGCAACATTATTAGCAAATACAGGTGGAGACATCCTACAGTTGAAAAAGTTGGGGGGTTGGAAATCCAACACCGTAGCAGAGGGATATGTGGAGAATTCATTACATGGACAAATAAAAATTGCTAATATGTTGTCTCATGTAGAAAATCCAGAAACGTCGGCGTCTTCATCTATTTCTGAAACTCATAATTTTGAGCAACACGGTCTTACTTTAACCGTTAATAGTAATCATAATTCCAATGTAACTATTAATATTTATAATTCCAAATAGTTTTCTTTTTGTTATTGTTGTTGTTGTTTCTGAATTAAATAAATGTTGAGTGGATTCTATTCTTTCTAAACCATCTTTTAATCAAAAATGACATTGACATTTCCAGGTAAGAAAAGTGACAGATGCTAGCCGGGAAAGTACTTTCCCGGCTAGCTGGGAAAGTAAAGTAAGTAATAAGTCGCTTCCCGATTACTTCAAAGGTTAGAAATCCATAAATTACTAACCGATTGTGAGTAAAATGAACTTTCCCTTTTAATTTTGTTATTAGAATGTATTTCTTTCTGATTATTTTGAATGTTTTATTCAAGAACTTTTTATTTCCTACAAAATGTTTATAGTAACTATAGTAAAGTGATTACAAGCCAATATACCCCACATACTGGCTTGTAATCACTCTCTTAGTTACCGTGTTGCTAAAGTTCATTTTCATATTTCAAAACGTTTTCGAAAAAAAATTTACCTTGGTAATTACATTACCAGGTAATACCTACCAATATAAAAAAACTAATAAAACAGTGTAAATAATTCTGTACTATTCTACTAAAACTTTTTAAAAGTTCTGTGAGGAAATTATAGATGGCGGTAAAAACTCGATTATAACTGTCATAAAGCAAGATAGCAATATATCCGTGTCTTATCTATGCCTAGAAGCATCCCATCCTCGTAGTCAATTATGTGCTGGGGGAGCTCTATCCGTCCGTGTCGTTATTTAAATATTGTTCGGAACCTAATTTGTAATGTGAATCTCTGTGGTGCAAGTTGTTACCGACACGCGACTTGCGGTATTTCTATTGTTCGACAGAAAACCAATTTGCTTCTTAGTTCAGACATTCGTGACGTATAGTTTATTTCTGTTATAAAAATAGAAATAAAATATAAATAATATTGAACGCTCATAACTAATAACGGCGTAACTATGGTGACTCCTTTTTAACTCCACTAGTTGTTATTTTCTATTGTTACTTAAAGACAGTTGTAATAATATTGGGCAAAATCTGTACTACGGTAACCACCTTGCTAGGCTCAAATTAACAAGGTCATATATAACAATGGCTGTTAAATTTAGTTCAAATATACTCTGTAACTATTACGTTAGCATATCTTTCAATCCATATCCATTTAATTTGAAGTTTCTGCCCTTCTAGAGGTGAATTAAGTATTAAGTAGAACCGAAAGCTGCGAAGTATGGCAACAAAAAGAGAATGTAGAGCTTCGAAAAAACAGCAACACATGTATGTAACTATATAGTTTTGTTGGAAAAACAGTACCACATATCCAAAATTTGAATAATTTACTGTTATGGGGGGACTTAAAGCAAAAATTTAACAGTTTGCAGGGATGAGTCCATTCCTACAGTTTGGGCTCAGAAGCTGTAAAAGCTACGAAGAAATAGAAGAAAATAAGTATCTAAAATATTATTATGATGCCATTAGTATAACGTCAGGATCAACGTGTGACCTTAATACATTGTGTTGGACGAAATTAATAAATATACTTGTAAGGTACACAAATATGATAATATACGTTACTTACCTAACTCAATACATATATTTAAAAATATTTCGTAACTTGTTTACATAGTAGAAAAGTGTGGTAAGAAAGAAAAAAATGAATAATGAAACACTTATAGTCTATGAGGAAGGATCAACGATTATTTGGGCGTTAATGCTGTATAGAATCCTTTTCGATTTCAAAAAATTATGCCGGGCATTTTCACGTTTTGAAAAGAGGGGGCTCGTAAAGCAATGTGAGTACAAGCAATTGCTTCAACAATTCCTGGAAAACCACCTTTCTGGAGGAATCTTTCTTTGGCCCTTGTCTGTTCTTCTTATGTTGTGGGACGTATGCGATGTCCTAAATGATTGACTATAACTGATGTGACCTCGTTCACACATTTGGATAGAGTTTGTATGGCCATAGATATGAACAAGTCTTGAATCGCTATTTCTTCTCTCTACATGTTCTTAAAAGGAGAAATTTCTTAGTTGAACATCGTTGAACATACTCTACACTAAAAACAATCTGTATATTCCACGGAAGACATTTTCTGGGACCCGATTCTTGAAACAATGAGAACTTTTTCCCCGACGAAAATGACGTCATATCTCATGAGAACCTTCTTTTGCCATTCTTGAAAGTTCTCCTGAGAATTTTTTCTCACAAAACTCCGAGAAATTATTCCCGTCCTACTTTCATGGGGAGTTAGTAAATTCGTAAGGGAAAATTAGTGTTTCCTACCTCACTTTTTATGTTTTTATTCTTTGACTGCTGTGCGACGTTCTGTGTGTGTTTGAGTTTGTGTAGGTAATGTGTAATTTGAAGATAATAATATTATAAATTGTTTATATTAATATCATTGTGATAAAAAACAAACATGGAAGACGAAGAAGCTCAATATTTGCAGTTATTGTTATTTTTACTGGAAGAAGCTGAAGAAGCAGTCCTACAACCAAGACAACGAATGGTTAAATTTGATCCATTTGTTTCACTTTCGGATCGCCTTTTCATTAAACATTTCACTATCTGAACAATTCAGATATTTAGTCAGATATTTAGTAGAGCTTTGCGATGAATTTCTTACACCGCCTACTAGAGCATTTTCAATAGATAAAATAATAAAAGTAAGATTTTTTGTAGATGCTTCGTTGCAAATTATTTATTCATACTAACCTCATTATTTAAAGGGTTTTAGTAGCTCTCAATTTTTTTGCAATATCGGTAGCAACAGATACTGCAGTGGGTTAAGCTAAGCGTTTCTTTTATTATATATATATATATATATATATATATATATATATATATATATATATATATATATATATATATATATATATATATATATATATATATATATATATATATATATTAGCTTTGAAATTCTTTGCTATTCATATTTATTTTGTGAAAAGTAATCTTGGGTTGGTAGCATTTCATTACATAGAAATAAGCAAATAGACGAATAAGAAGGAAAACACACTTACCAGTGCTATATCTGGACACACATATGGAAATGAACCACTATACACACGAAAACGAACCACTTAGAAGTTGTACAAGTTCTTTCACCTTTCTTGAGGATCTTCAGAGCAGTATACGATTTATTTCATTGATCATCCATACTTGAATTTAAAATATTAATACTCCAACATTTGCAGTGACGTTTTATGACATTAGTTTTTGACGGAACGCATTCTTAGAATACACAAACCTAGTCTACTATTTATATTTGTTCTATTTGAACATATTATATATAAAAGCATTAGGCATACAGTTATCCAGAAGATGTTAAACTTTAAAATGCATAAAATCTTGTTGAACCTATTGAAAAACAACTACTTTTTCCAACTATATGCGGGAAAATATTGAATTATATATATACAATAGAGTTCTGAAGCACTCAAACGAAATAAGATTCGAGGAGCGTTCAAGAATGCTACATGCAGTTCCTATAGGAATTTGTGTCGTGAATTTTTTTCTCATAGGAAAAAATTCTCATGATTTCAAGAATCGGGTCCCTGGTGTATCTAACGAATCATTTAAGTCATGTAATTTTCCTGATCTCCTGATCCTCAATTGGTATATATCAAAAGTAAGGTTTGAAATCATAGTTGTTTATTTATTTACGCTTACGGCTCTTCTTCATCATCAATTTGATCTAAAACCACTAACAAATAAGGGTCGAACATTTTTTTGTGCAAGAATTCCTGTAAAAGCAAGAAAAAGATCATGAAAGTACGAGCAATTACATGGTTATTCTTATTTTACAAACAAAATAAGATTGTTATATTTCTGCCAGTACCTTGTTAATTATATCAACCTTTGTGGCTACAATAGTAGCACTTTTTGTCATTATGATTGTTAAGAGACAATATTGTTGAGTTACCAATATTTGAAAATTAACAATAGTTAGGCCGTAAATACCATTTATTCGATGAACAATCGGCTAAGCCAGTTTTTTATTAATATCAAACAGCAACTCATGATTAATTTGGCAGTATGGCGAGTATGGTGTTGTCTACAATTTTAAGAATTTCCGAATTAATTCTTGAATTCCAGAAACAGTCACGTACTAGTGATGATTATTTGACGATCAAATAAAAAACAAGACGGCCTTGGGATTAAATAGTATAAATATTATTTAAAATCTCCAATTATTATAACCTTCCTAATTTCCATATACCCATCATTTATAAATAAACATAACACGTCAAAATATTATTTTCTTGTTTTGCTGTATATTATTAAAGTAGGTATATTTACAAATTAGTAATGAGTTTAGAACGATATTTTGCGATGGTTAATGGATTATCATATATGGCTAATGGAAACAAAATTAAGGTATTTTACATAAATGCACTTATTTTTGCATGTTGTGATTCCGTACGTTTACGTAATACAATTGTAACAAAAAATACAATTAATTGTAGTAAAAAAAATGTTTTGAAAATTACAGTTGTACTATAATTTCTAGGATGGTCATTGGTTTTTAACCATTTTTAAGTATATTATTTATTATGCTGTTTGCTACTTTCCGCTACCCAGTGGCGGCTCGTCGATATTTTAGTGGGGTAGGCAGAAGTACGATAGGGGCCCAGACTCAATAAAATGCGCCGAAAGTAATTTTTTCCCACAAGGTCAACTGTTTTAAATGTAGGTAACGTTAGATTTCCAAGGGGTAGTGGATCCAAGGGGTAGTGGATGGTAGTGGGGAAAATGTTTATTTTGTTACAGTTTTTATTTTCAACTTGGTTAGTTCAATGACATTTCTGCCGTGCATTTGAAAAGCATAGCAAGTCGACTTACTATGTTTATGCTCTGTATCAATTAATCGAACCGCATACATGAGATCTATATGCTGGTATTGTTAACATTTTTATAGGAGGTTCCGTTGGAAAGTTACAGATATCCAGGTTTTAGCATATAGACTTACTAAGAAACCTGTTCGTATCATTTAGAGTTACTACATAAATCTAGTATTTTGCTGAGGGATTTTTTAAATTGCAAACACAAAATGTAGGAAAACATGGTACTATTTTTAATTTCTTTTATATCATAAACAAGAATATCTCTATACGTCCTATTTTGTAGTGCTTAAAAATATAAATTAAAAACATAGATATGCTATATTAAAAAGGCTATTAATACAATTTTAAAAAGTAGTAAGTCTAGTTACTTACAACAAAACCAATTTCCTCCAAACAAGATCGTTAGTAAATCTTGTTACATGACGTCGTGCCTAATGGATTTAAAAGAATGGATTTTTATTCTCCTATTTTTATAAAAACAAACGGTTTAAATTTTAGTTACCTTTATTAGATTCTTTGACTTGCAGAAACGTTTTGAGATTAAAATAAACGAAAATATATCTTTAATCAATCTGATTATTGGAGTTACTATTTTATTTTCCCTGCATTAATACACTGTACATCAATTTACGTTTTTAAAAACTTATTTAAAATATATTTATTAAAAAATATTTTAATCTACTTACTAAGTTTTTGCATGGTTTAGATTAAAAATTATAATTACATATAGACTTGCTATGTTTCATTTTGGCAAATAATATGCTTATCATAAAACTAGTAACTAGAAAACTTAAAATATTTGAGTTTTTATTAAATCTACCTAAATAAAGACGAGAAAATTAAAAAAGGAGAAAAAGTTACATCTAAAAGCCGAATTTCGAAGTTACCAGAAAAAAAATATAACTAAACAATTTTTGCTATTTTTAAACTGCTCTAGCCAAATGTTTTCGAGTTACTATGTTTTTCAATTGCGCGGCAGATTTTGTGAATGATCTTTATAAAAAAACATGAAGCGTCCTTCATGTTTTTTGCCGTTCAATGACAAAATTTCTTAAATCAAAATATCCGTGACAAACCCAAACATTCTGTCAAATTAGACAAAATTAACATGGCCAACAAAATAATTTATTTTTAAAAATACTACCACAAAACCACTTGTGATTATCTTACCAACAAATGCTAAAATGTCATGAAAATTACTGATCGTGTTTCTCATTCATTCACAAAATATATATTTTTGGTAAAGGCCTACCGATCGAAATAACTTCTGAACTTTGAGCGATATTACGACGAGAGAATAGTGTTTAGAGTATACTGCAGACGAAATCATGTGGTCCATCCATGGCTATAGTGTTTTCGTTTGATATGCAAACTAATGAAATGCGGTGCACAGTGGCGCGCGCAATTACCCTAATATAGGAAATAAAATAAGAAACAATAATCTTATCAATCACGTAGAACAGAACAGCTGCCCACAACTGCAGGGTGGAAAGGGCATCTGCAAATTACAGATTGACTGGAAGAAAGAAACATTGACAAGATGTATCACTAGTTAAAACTGAATTGTTGACACTGGCAAGGCAACACTTTCCAGCTTTCAAGAAGTAGGTATGTAGTGGATGACATGGCCAAAACAAGAGGAATGAAGGTAATTCGATTGCCTCCATATCACTTCGAACTGAACCCAATTGAACTTATTTGGGCACAAATAAAAGGGAAAACTGATGTGAAAAAAATTCTCAATAGTGCAATCAGTCAAAAAGTAAATGCGGGCAATTGGATAAAATGTATAGACCATGTGAAGAAGGTGGAATCAAGAATGTGGAATCTCGATACTATGATGGATACTCCGGATACTCCCGTTAGACCAGTCATAATGACAGACAGTAGTGAAAGTGACTTATTTTCAGATAGTGAAGTGATGTTAGTTCTTGTGGTCTTCACAAGAACTACTACTACTAGAACTTGCTACTAATAAGTGACAGTGAAAAATAAGAATGTGAGTGTAACTCATAGACGTATTAACACAAGACAGAATTGTTTACGTTTTTGGCCGATCCAAGATCGTTCCATCCTTGTCGACCGTCTTTTTCTCCCGAGCGGCACGTTTGCCAGGCTTACTATGAAATTCACTTCAGTTCCTTGAGTACCGTAAGAGATGTTCAAATAATTTTTCAATTTCAACGAATCTGATTCATTTTAATATTAAATGTTATTTAAAACAGCTTCTTGGCAAAAGTAATCTATTGTATTGCATTATTGCGTTAATAATATATGGTGAAAACCATAGACAACTGAAAATGTACTGTGCCTTGAGATATAAATCTCAACACCGGCAACGTCGTTTGATGAATTTTACCCGAGTTTTACGACAATTTCTATTATCAATGAAAAGAAATTTGCGAGGTTGCCGCAAGCCACCGCTTGTACTTGTGTCTTCTTAAGTGTATTCTACGAAACTTTGTATTTATTGCGATTCAGGTGAGCAATAAGTGTGTAACTATCGTGCATTCTTGTATAGTTTGTAAAAGGGTGGATCATTTAAGTCCGGAAAATGTTACTTTTCATCGGTAAGTAATGTAAGTATTTCTAAGATTACCTATAAGTTTTAAAGGCTTGGCTTGGCCAGGGGCGGCGTTGAAACTAAAAACTTTTGAACTTTTTATATTGCTGCAATAATTAATCAATAATTATTTCATTCATTTTTATTATCTATTTTATATGGTACATAATAAATGTGCGATATTTATTTAAAATTATTTTTATTCTGTGTATACTGTGTATACTGTGAATGTTTTCTATTTTCATTTGATTTATTGCAACGTTCTAATACAGGGTATTCAGTATTTTTCTTATGTAACTATGCAGTTTACCCTAACTCATTCATTAAAGATAAGTAGACACGCCACTGGATGGGCTTCGATCCCACGAAGCGGCGTTACCGAAAGGACACCGTCTTCCATTCCATTTTCTCTCTCGCACTCATTGCAGTTTTTAGAACAATAATAGATCGCGCTAGAACGGTTCATTCATAAGACGCTCTTCCAGCGTCTTATGAATGAACCGTTGGGTCTCTCCATATTAATATGTCTATGGTGTAACTATATGTGCAAATAATAACATATCCCACAAATTGGTGAGTTAATTTGTTATAAATTTTACTAACAGTCTTACCCATACTAATAATAAGTAACCTAACCACGTTCTGTCCTGGCAAGGGGCGCTCTTACCTCCCCGTGCTCCTTGCTGGGCAATAGCAATGCATCATGCAAATTTTTTTCAATGTATTTTAAATACATTCAAAACTAAATAATTTTTTAAGCTAAAGTTTCACTTTACCTTCACTTTACCTTGGTTACGCATGATGATACGCCACTGAGCAGTGGCGCCAGTAAATCGCGGGCTTGTTCATGCAGGTGTCTTCTAACTGAGCGAGAAGGGAAATGGGATTCATATGAGTTGAAGAGGGATATCGACCGAAGCCGATGTGGTAAGCCGCGGACTCAAGACCCTAGATCTATTCACAAGAATGCGAATTTTAGCGGTATACAATTTTAGACTAAATATCCTTTTATATTGCATAGTGATGTGGTTTACGGCTTCTGTAGTAATTGATACGGGGTTGCTTTGTAAAATGTCGCACAATTGTTTGCTCTAGTTTGTATATCAAACGAAAACACTATAATGAAATTTCTAAATATCTCTCCAAAGACCGTATAAACCAAAAAAATAGATTTCAGCACTTATACCTTTATTTTCAAATCAATTTAATAATTATTATTTCCTAAATTCCTGACCTGCGCTGCTGCACTTACTTAATTGTTATTTAAGGTCATTTACACCTAGCTGTTTCTGTTAACGATTAAAACCAAACTCCAATCAATATTCAAATATTATTTACCATTTACTAATAATGTTACTAGAACTACATGTAGCCGTCCAAGGGCGCCGACTACATGGGTGTTCCGGGGCTTAGGCACCCACAGAAAAATTTCAATGTGTAATAATTGCTTTCCACTTTATATTTTATTGCAAATAATAAATCCTAAAAAGGGTCAAAATATACGTGTAGGCTTAATCTGAAATTATTATTTATTGTTGTTTTTAGAACTGCACAAAAGACGAAAAGTCATTAGAAAGGCATTATATTAGAAGGAACGGCATTATAAAGGCATTATATTGGAACGTTTTTGATGTTGTTACGAGGCTTTGGAAGGAACAACTAAAATCAAATTATTTCTCTTATTTTATTTCAAAATTTCGAGTTATTTCAAAAATTTTAAATTCTGAGTTATTACTTTCCATTTTATTTAAAATTTTGAGTTATATCTGGGAATTTTAAAATTCTGCGTTATGACTGATACAATTCTGATTTCGGAATTTAAAAATTCTGATTTCTGCGTTATAACTCAGATTTTGAAAAATCCGAGATCTCAGAATTTTAAAATTCCGAGATCTCAAAAAAATTTTAAACCAGTTTTTAAACCAATTTTAAAATATCTCTTATTTTAATAACTCGGAATTAAAAAATCTGTGATGGCGAAATTTTAATAAAAAATTCCGAGTTATAGTCAGATTTAAAATTTAAATTCTGAGGTACGTATCTCGGAAATTTATGAGATATCTAGGAATTTTTATGTAAAATTCAGTTGTGGAAATTTTTAAATAAAAATCCGACATCCGATTTTTAAAATTTTACACGAAATTTTCTGCAATAGCTCTAAATTTTTTAGTTATATTCCAAGTTATAACACGGAATTTTAGAAAGAATAATGTTATTTTAGGTGCTTCTTCCAGAGTTTCGTAGTTACGAATAGAGAAATTTTGATTTATTAGTGGTTACAGATATTCATTTTTAAATTTTATGTGGCTGCTCATTTCGAATATGCAATAATATTTAGGTACAGTGCCGTTCAATTGAAAGTAAACGATTTTTTAAATTAATGTGAAACAGGCTTTCAGGTAATCAAAACTTGTTTGTCAATTTTATTTGTCAGTTTACTAATAATTATTCTATATTTTGAAGTTTTCCTTATAATTATTATTATTATGCCGCGCTTAACTGAACCGCAAAAAATAAGAGCTGTGATGTTACTGCAGAACGGATGGTCAATGCAAGCAGTTGCAGATACTTTGAATGTGAGTAAAGGTTGCATTTACAAAATTAAGCAAAAATGGAATGCAGAAGGAACTGTTGAGTACGTCCATCCAGGGGGCCGTCAGAAATTCAGTACTATGGAGGAAGACGAACTCGTCCTTGACCACCTCCGACAGAATCCTTTTGATACAGCAGTGACTGCCTGCTTCTTAACAAATTTTCCTGCTTCGGTGGAAACCGCAAGACGACGTATCAGAGCATCTGAGCTGAAGAATTTTTCGGCTGCAAATAAAGTAGCTCTGTTGCCACGGCATAAGGAGCAGAGGTAAAATTTTGCCAACCAATTTGTCGGTGTGCCACAGGACTTTTGGGGCAACACAATTTTTTCAGACAAAAAGTTTTTCAATCTTGCTATGATGGCTCTGTGCGTGTATACCGCCCAAGAAATTGCCGATATGAAGAGCGCTATATAAATCCTACAGCTCGTAGTGGTCGCTTCTCTATCAATGTGGATATGTTGCCAAGGAGCAGGTGTTACTTGGAGAATCAGAGCGCATCTTACTGGTCAAAGCTACGCTCGCATTTTGGAATATGTTATGTTACCTTCCGTTTCCATTTTATATCCCGAGAACTTCACTTTCCAGCAGGAAAATATTTTTATTTCCTCTTTCCTTTTTCCGTATTTCAATTAAGTTTATATTTCAGGATATTCCGCTATTCACAAATCACTATTCGTTACTGAATGGCTGAATACAAACCATATTAACACTCTGCCTTGGCCCTCTAAGTCGCCGGATTTAAATCCGATAGAAAATGTATAGCAAAAGACATGTATAGCAGAAATTTCCGACCAGCGAACGTAGAAGAACTGTGGTTGGCGATTGAAAATGCCTGGGAAAATATTGGCGAGGATTACACCAGGACACTAATATTATCTATGAGAAATAGGCTTCAAAAAGTTATAAACGAGAATGGTGCTTGGACCAAATATTAATTCATAGTAATTTTCTTAAATTCTCAGTTAGTTTGCTAATTTAATGGATTTTTTTAGAAGATACGTCCTTACCATATAGATTTCCCTTAATAAATACTGTATATAAAATGCTGTCACCCTATAACTGACAGATACTTCAACCTAAAATAATTTTGAATGTGATATGTTTACAAAAGCTTCATAATGGGAAAATTTCCAAAATTTCTCATAAGAGTCGTTTATTTTCAATTGAACGGCACTGTACTTACTTAAATTAAATATATTTATTTTATTTGTTTGTCTATTGGCTATGCATTTAGCCATTTTTTTTTTGTAAAATATATGCTCTATTTTGACCAAAAATATAAATATATAGAAATCATCAAGTCCATTACACAAACAAATTAATATTTTAAAACCCTTTAGTGAGCTAAAGAGCTGAGCACCCACAGAAAATTTGGTAAGTCGGCGCTC
Organism: Tetropium fuscum; assembly: GCA_964058915.1. Lineage (NCBI taxonomy): Eukaryota > Metazoa > Arthropoda > Insecta > Coleoptera > Cerambycidae > Tetropium > Tetropium fuscum. Next base: position 43,753 of record CAXKVY010001687.1, read on the forward strand.
GTGTAGCCATCGATAGATCTGAGGCCCTACCGAAAAAATCATTTTTCTTCAACGTAATCCATAATCGCGCAAAAACTGAAAAGAAAATATGCCGCAAACTTCCCGACGTCCACAGAAATCGAACTAATAAGAAAAGAACAATAGGTCGGCCAGGTTGATCGGCCCGCTCTGTTTGTATGGAGCTCTTATGTGAACGGGTGCGGCCGTTTAGATTTGGAGCTATTAAGACTACTCGGTGCTTTCTGTGACAATTTATTATAAAAATATATTTATATTGAATGATTTAGAATATATCTAGATATTTATATCTGCATTGCAGTTGGCAAATTAAACTTAAAATTAATATGCTCGTGAAATTCAAACTATTTATTTAAAATATTTAAACTATTAAATATTTTAAACTATTTATTTAAAATATTTAAGTTTGAAAATTATGAAGAATCTAAAAACGTATTTCTAAAATTAATGTGCTAACGTGAACGAATCACTATTTTAAATTTGCACCAAATTGAACCTTTGGTTGGTAATGGAAGTCTTAGGACAATTACTATGTAATGGGTAAGGGTGTTCAGAAACCTATGAGATGGTACCAATGAAATAATGGAGTTGTAAATATATCTACGCCACTGACCGCCATTAATTTAACTAGATTGACGAAAGTACAGCTGTTACCAATTGTCTTAGATTAAATGTGACCATTTAGGGGTCAAGTTGTTATATTTCTTCTTTATTAGTGAAGTATCTTCATATAGGAGCTACCATAAACGAATCTACAGTGTAAATTTCAGAATGTTCGTAAATTCCCGTCAGTATGTAAAATAATGGCTTCAGATATTTTAACCAACTATAATTTCCATAATATATTTTTTCTATTTAAGTTTTTAAGAAATTTTATTTATTTTGGTAATTTTATTAAAATTTTGGAAAATAGGTTTTTTGTGTTATAAACACGAATATTTGCTTCTATTTGCAACAATATACAGTGCGTTCTGAGCGCCCTACTACACTACACTACACTTGTTTGCTTCAGATTTTTTAAGGATGTGTACTTTTGGAAAATTATATACTTTAAAATAGCATTCGATTTGCTTTAAAACCCGTATCCGTGTTGCATTCGCTAAAATGCAGCAATTTAAAATCGGCTAAAAAAGTTATACACTGGCGGACAAAATTAACACAACACAAAAAATTTTGCCCAACTTTGGAATACATTATTTTTTCAACCCGTTGCCTAATTTAGAACATCTTTTTGTTAAATTGTAGAAAATATTTTGTAGTGAATTCGTTGAACTTTTTAAATTTGTTGTTTAATCAAAAAATTACATACATAGCTGTACCAATGACGATAGTTTTTTCTCAAACATTGAAACACTCTATAGGACATATCAGACACAAATACTGTAAACCATTGATTAGTGCATAGCCTAATGCTTTCTTAACATTTTCTTTTTTTATTCGCTTCGATATCTCCATTTTTAATGAAAATATAAAGATTTTAAAATAATCATGTTTTCACGTTTATCAAAGCTTTGGCCTCTGGTAAAAAAATTGATAGAAAATTAAAAGTAGGCTTAGAGTAAAAACAATGAAAATTAACAAGTGTCAAAACGTTGATATACAGAATTTATGTTTTGAATATGGAACAAGGTAGAATAAATCTTAACCATGATGATTGTGTTAAAGCAGTGACATTAATAAATGAAGGGTTGAGTATGCGGGTAGTAGCTAATAGACTAGGAGTCTATCAAGAGTCGTACAGCGGTTTCGAGAAACACAGAGTTACGACAGGCGGCGAGGACAAGGAGCACCTCGTGTTACGACAGCGATTCAAGATCGTTTTGTTAGAGTTTGCGCTCTGCGAGAACGATTTGTTACCAGCACAAACCTTCAGGCATAGCTAAGTGCCGTCCATGATGTTGAATATAGTACTAAGACAGTAATAAGAAGACCCCAAGAAATAAATCAGTGCAACTGTATGGATTACTCTACAATTTCTTAATTTAGGACTATTAATCCAGTAGGTTGGTTATCTAAAATCTAAATGTAGTGTCAAATTCAGCGCTTGTTACCATAACAGCAAAATAACAGCGACATAACAGCAAAATGAACGACATGATATCAATTATTAGATACACCCAACAAAGTTTTGGTGCACGCGCTGCGGCAACAAGTTAGGCACATTATTTACCATCGTTGTAGACCAACCGGAAATTGTTTCCACGTCTGTTAAGCGGATTAAGATCACGGAAGTAAGACACAAGGGTCTATTCTGTCATACCGAATCATATTTCTTCATATAGAAAAATGCAGTAAACTCGATTTTTGTCGATTTTGAGATTTCTGTTGAATCAGATTCTTTAGGTAACTTTTTACATTCCTAGTATACTGTTAATCAAAAATATATTTTTTTGTCCGAAAATAAAGAAAAAAAATAGTATCTCACTGAAGCAGTGAAAAGTCATCAAATACTTTTAAAAATGCTGTAACCAATCATTCATAATGGTAAATGCAGTATATCTATATTTACTGCGAAAACTATTACAGCGTTGTCACATTGCATTGATATCGTTGTCACCGGACAAACATACAATATAATATTTAAGTTCCATATTTGTATAGTGCAAAACACTTTCTTCACAATCGTAGGTACTTTACTACTGTTTACGTGTTCATACATCAGTAAATAAACAGATTGTCGTCCGGCAGCTAACGGGGAGCGCTGCATCCCACGGTATGTCGTATACCGTGGACCATGCCGTTACCGTTACCGGACAGTGTGAAAACGTCCATATGTTTCCATACATTTTGCGTGCCCCGATATCGTGGCGTCTGACAGAACAATATAGTATCGTGCAGTGTGAAAACACTCTTAGCGCGGTTATTATCGGTATTACACGCCGATATTATCGGTGTCGGATTGAATCAGAAATATATTGTTTTCAGTAGCAGTGCTTCACACTGTCACCGATCCGATAAAAATGTCGGTGGGCGATAAGCACAACGATATGTGCTTGTCAGATGGTTGTTTGTGTTGATATCGGACGATAATTTATCGTTCTCTTTCTGTACGCAATGCAAAACAAATACGGGGGTGCAAGCGAGGGATAACCAGACCCCTCTAGCGGTCAGTTGCTACTACTCATCAGACATTACTAAATGCCTTGGGACAAGCAGCGTCCTGCAATGCAGGCTAAGCTAAATCCCGCACTAGGCCGTCCCAACAACGCAAAAAATGCCCTCAGAATTTCGATTGCGATTTATTAAACACATTAGAGCACATTAAAATTACTGTATGTATAACATTATATATACCTATACTTCACATTATTATAAGTAATTATCTACTTAAATTTCATCAAACATATCTAATATATAAGCAGTAATAGATATTTTATGTGTTAAAATTTAAGCATTGACCATGGATATGACGAATAAATGTCAGTATTGTAACAAAGTGTTCTTTGACAGCTAGCAGCACAAGAAATAGATCAGTGGCTCCTTACATTTTCTTTACAATTTTGTTGTTTTAATTTTGCTAGTTGTCGATCTAGATAAGAACTATGCAAGGACCATGATGCTTCATAATTATTTTAGAAGAACTTGTACTCTGTTTTGCTTTCTCGATATACCTATATGTATGGAATTATATTTATTCCAATCAGCGTGTTTGAAGTCAACATTGTATTTAGTAGTTCATTCTGTCTGTCTGTTAAAAATATACTTAATACTCTGCTCTTGTAAAATTTTATTAATATGTTATAAAAATAGTTAATATATAAAAGTCCATTAATACCTATATATCTACTCCAACATATATACCTAATTATACTCTAGCTAATATTCTATCTATATACTCTTAGCTACTTGTGTAAGTATATAACATACATATAATAATAATGTCTTTATTGAACAAATAGTTTAAAAGACAAATAATTATATAAACGTTAAAAAAGTGGTTTGGTAGCGTTAAAAGCAGTTGAGTAAAATAAGGTTGTTTTTGCTTTTATCACTATGCCCATTTTGGTACTAATTTGTTAATGTAGTATATACTATTATCGATATATACTGGCATCACAATAGCATGACCGAATGCAAATTATAAAGATTTTAATATTATATATGATAATGTACACGATATTGATATCTTTTACACCTACACACAAATATACTTGGGTACCTAATACCTATGACCTATAAATATTGATGGGACTATATAGAAAATTAATAGTAAGTACGTATAAAAAAACAACAGTTTCCCACAAATACCCTAAAATGCACTTTTCTCCTATATTATCCTATTTATTTTTAACCGTTATTCCAGATCTTTAGATTTATTCAAATAACATTCCCAGCAGAATAAAACGTTAAACATAACCTCACTATTATTTAGCTTTAATGAACTATTCATTTTTTAAATAAAGTACGAGAAAACTTATAAATAATATATAATCCCATAACACACTCAAATATATTAACAGCTATGTTACACATCTATAATATTTCACGATTTCTTTTCGCGTTCCAAATAAACAAAATTTGTGATAGAACATATCGAACTATTTGCGATCTAAACTAGGCATCTTTCAAATGCATTTAATTTAAATTCCTGAAAGGTCCCCGGCAAATTCGCGCATGCGCTATTGAGACGGCCTGGTGCAGGATTTAGCTTAGCCTCTGCAATGCAGACACCTTGAGCAGTGACCCTAGCCAAAAGTACGCTAAACTACATATTGAATGGATTTACAGGTGACGACTACTCAGAGAGCTAATACTCCTTCCTGTATTGAATTACACCTGCAAATCCGACAAGATAGCCATGGTCATTCACCAATACCTCCACCAGGTGTAGACTAGTTTCGAGCTGTTGGCTCTCATCAGTACATCGTAGGTAGAGGAATAATGAATGACGAAAACTATCAAAACAGTCAAGCAGACCAAGCAGTAGAGTGCAAGCGAGGGATAACCAGACCCCTCTAGCAGTCAGTTGCTACTACTCATCAGAGATTACTAAGTAATGTCTTGTGACAAGTAGCGTCGTACAATGCTGGCGCCTAGAGCAGCGACCCTAGCCAAAAGTTGGCTAAATACGCTTATTCACACAGGCAGGTTTATATTTTGACTTTTGAGATAAGGGTAAACTAAGAGTAAAGGGTACCAAAACTTGTAAAGGGTACCAAACAAACGTGGATTGTGGATGCACCCAAAACCGTCTCGCTCTCCTCTTTCTCCGATTCTTTTTTCGCAAAAATAATAGATATAATAACGATAATTCTCTTTTCTTCATCCTATCACTTATTTAGACAGCACAATCGTGAGTAACTGATTTCCAGCATCCACTATAGGCGTTAAGGTATAACGCCATTGACTCACACCGGTGTCTGATAACCTCCTTACCAACGACTACATACTGTTTATCGGTCTGTGTGAAAAATATGTCCGATACCTATACCGACTGTCTGTCTGTTTGTTTGTCTCTCTGTTTGTCTGTCTGTCTGTTTGTTCCGGTTAATCTCCGAAACGGCTGCACCGATTTTGACTTTCATTGGCAAATAGGTGATGTTATATGGCACGGAGTAAGTGATATTACTTTTATTTTTGAAAAAGAATTAGGGTGCCGCGCAAAAAAATTAAATCTATGAGATTGTGAGCCAAATCCGATTCAAATAGGGAAGTATACATCCAGTATAATCCAATATAAATAGAAATAAATATATAATTATTAACGTAAATCGCCCGAGTATTTTTACTTGCTTTGAGTAATAATCTTCGATCTTCAAGCAATTATAAAATTAACTAAAGTAGCAGCGTTCAATACCGTGCGCGCCCCACGTGTACGCCGAGCCACCGCCGTCGCCCACCGAAAGCCGTCTCCCACGGCTTAGTATCACAAAGGCTGCCTTTCGCACGGGATATTGCGGATAGTTTTGTCTCAACACGTGCCTTAAATAATTGCTTTTTATCAATGAGATTATACTTTTCTGTTTGATTGGGTATCTTTTATTTTTCTCATTAATTTAAATTGTTTCATTATATTTTCACTGTTTTCTAGCAGTAAGACCTTTACTTTAAATAATAATTAAGAATAACACTCGGAGTAGTTTCCACAAACACCAAAACACTTCGCTCGACGCGCGTTTCGCCAACCAAGTTAGCATCATCCGGAGACGATTAAAAACTAATATTAAACTAAAAATCTACCTAGTATTAAACTAAAAATGTGCGCCCCACGTTTTTATGCCTTACCAAACGTCAAAATCTCAGGAAGGTTTGTGTTCTAATTATTTTGGAGTTTTTAGTACCTACAACTTATGATTTAAAATAAAACCATTTCAATTAAGTTTTATACCTATTTTTATTTTGTAGTTTTTAGTTTTTTAAGTTCAACTGTCCACCTCCAGTAACCTTAAAACAACCCCAAGTTTGAGACCAATTGGTTCATAAATTCGATAGTTCGCCAATTTGGATTCGCCATGTTCATTTTTTAAGTTTGAGTCAAAAATTGTATCGAGTGACCTTAAATACCGCAAAGTCTTAAGTTTGAGACAAATCGGTTTATAAATAGGAAAGTCCGCCATTTTGTAGCGGCCATTTTGTCTTAATACTAGGCACTATCTATTATTGGTCACATTTCTAACTAATCTTAAATTACTAATATCTATTCTATGATTGTTGTCAAAAGCATGTTGTGCATCACTAGACTTATCTGTTCTTCCATATTTTAGATGAGCCATATGCTCTTTAAATCTGGTGTTAATTGATCGTCTCGTTTGTCCAATATATTTTCGATCACAATCATTACAACTAATTTCGTAAATCCCAGACCTTTCATATGGAACAATTTTATCCTTTGGATTGTCTAAGAGTTGTTGAAATTTATTACTCGACGAATGAATAGCTGTTACACCTACGTTTTTGAAGACCTTACTCAAACTTTACTCAAACGAGTAAACCGGGGTTCGTACGGGATGGATACATATTTTGGAGTTTCTATGTCCTTCTGAAAGGTCGTAGAATTACGAAGTGTGTCCCTAAATTTACGCTTCCTAATTAGTTTTTCAACTATATCTCTAGGATAACCATTACTCACAGCTATATCTTTAATTCATACTTTTTCTTTTTCAAACCTCTCATTACTGAGAGGGAAACTCAACCGTCGTTTTGTTTACTTTCATTTAAATTTGTTCATTTAAGTAGTCGTTAAGTTAGAACTTTTATTTGGTAAATATACATAAAAGTAAATAATTAGGAATCCATCTTTAACGTCGTTTGGTTTTCTTTCATGAAAATCTGTTGGTATAAGTAGTGAAGTTTTTTGATTTACATTGAAATTGACAAATTTGTTATAGTTTGCTTTATTTAATTACGTACGTATGTAGCTGTTTTTAAAATAAATATTTCTAAATTAGATTTTTAATGTTTCAATTTAATAAGCGTAGGTACCTACATATTAGTCTTTCCTAAAAGAAAATCAAATCTCTGTAAAAAAAAGAGAAATGCGAAAAGGTAAAGATTGCGACGTGAAAACTAATCTCCACAGAATAGAGAAAGTCGTCTTACAAAATGTCGATTAAGGCAATCCATGTCTAGGTCGAATGAAAATAATAGTTCTGAGAGTAACGAATGATTACAGTTAGATAGACCCGTCATTCAGTGAACGGAATCCCAGGAGTCTAGAGAACAACGTCTAAAAATGGTAGTATTCGTCCTATAATCTCGCCCATCAAAAACAAAAAAATTAAAATTAAAAAACACGAAACATCAACTTTCAAAAAAGAAGAATGAGACTAAACTTAGCATGGGTATTTCTTTACGAGGAATACAAAATTATTAACTTTTCCTCAAATTGTGGGTAATACTTGTGAAAAATTTGCATACTTAATTTAAAAAATCGTTTTCCATAATCTCCACACCGATGTCCATACCGATATTTATTTAAATATCAATTTTAAACAGGAACCAGAATTTTCTTCAAAAAATATGTCTAGAAACTGCTGCTCAGAGAGGCGAATACTACCGTAAAGGCCGTAAAGGCTAGTTTTTACTGATCGACTTTCTATCTGGAAGTATATTTTCATCGGGAAGTCGAAGCTGTACCTAAACATTGACTCCATCGAGTCGTTCGATCCGGTTGAAGTCGAGGTGTGGTCGAAGGACTTATCGCATAAACATGATGTCAACACATATGTCGCTCTGCAAAATATCTCTTTATTATATCTCTTTATTGTCTATTAGCATTCTTAAGATCACTAATAAACTAATGTTATGAGATATTTATTGTTATTTTTTATACTGCCATTATAAATATTTTTAAATTTTATTAGTGGAGTGGATCTGGAGAGAAATAAATATGGGCCGAAAACAGACAACTCAAATTTAAATATTTTTTTACTAATTTATTATATCGGGTCTCATCATTTTGGCATGGTTTGCGCAGACGGCGTCAAGGGGAGGGGGGGATGATCAATTAAAAGCATGGGAAAATCGTCAGCAGAATGTGATACAGACTCTCCAGGCCACCATGATGCTATATTATCACGTCCTTATCGTGAAGACTGGTGTGGCACAATCTACTGCTGAGTTCTGTGGCTCTCGTTGCGTTGCTGAGGATGTGGACATCGGTGTCCTTTCGATAGCTTCCACTTCTCCCATCCAAGACCTGAAAACCTCTCCCATCCTGCTGCTGAAAACCGGTCGAGGGAAAATCAAAACAATAGCACTGTCCACACAAGAGATGCAGCAGCATGGTTTTAATTACATCCTGTTCTTACATTTATTAACCAGCTGCGACACAACAGCTGCCACTTTTAGGAGAAGCAAGGTGGGCTTCTCAAAATTGCTTGTAAAAAGGCAAGGTCTTTCAGAATGGTCCAGGCTCAGGCTCTTCAGCACGCGGACTGACAGGCTGTGATGGCTGTTCTCTAACTGAAAGCAATGCCATCCAGTTATTATGTTGTAAAGTAACGCCTAAATTGCCTTCTGGAGTCTCACCTGCCTCTGACAGTGGTGCAGCAAACGGAGAGTCGCCTTCTTGCTCATTGAGGTCGTTGCTCATTGATGTGAGCCTATTGCAGTTTTCACAGAAGTTGATAAAAATTCCCTTTTTTCGGCTAACGATGGCGACCTATAGATCGGATAATTATAATGCTTTTCAACTCTGATACAGTGATATTTTCCGTACGAGGTGTCGTTTGCAACATATAAGTGACAAAACATGAAAAACACCGAAAGTTTCGAGTTTCTTTTTTGTGTGTTTTTCGACCTGATGTGGTAGTGCTACGAGGCAAACTTCAGATTCGTGTTCAGCACCCCAAAAAACATATGATTCCGTTGAAGCTTTGTCTGTAAGTAAGGAGATGAACTGACTTTTTTTAACATCAATGTACTTAAAATGTTTTGATCACAAAACATCCGCTATAGATAAAAAAATGCTTGGAAAAAATTATGAGCTATATGGGAAGAAATGTTTGTTGAAAAATGTGAGGTAAAAATCTTATTTTCGAAAATTTTCACTTTGCGTCTGGCTCGAAAACGTTTGCCAATTCGAAAACGTATATAGAACGAAGGTTGTGGAGATCTATGATTTCGTATGAGAAAATTGTTTTCCTTTTATGTCGAAACACGTTTTCGAAATATAAGCGAAAAACCCAAAAGTGAACCCGCTTTATGCCCCCCATCCCCCCATCGTATCGCCTCCTAGATGTCAGGACTATTAGTATTTTTAGGTTGGTCACGGTGTTTACCATTCTTTTTTCATTATTCTCTTTTTTGAATCACCTCTCTAGCCCCTTCAGCAACGAAGATGCGACATTTTAGATGAAACGGTGATATTCAGTTTGATATTCAACAAGGAGGCCGTGGAGCTGAAAATATCTAAAAAATTCATCATTTAAGAAATGTTTAGCGTTTTCGATTACGGACGCTGAAATAATTGTTACTTACAAGTACAAACAACATCAAAAAGAAATAACAAACAAAGAATTATTCGACATTTTAGTAAAACGACTGTAATTATTAATGATTAAAACAATAAACATAAAAAATAACTGAACAACAAACTAACTAATAACGAGTATTTCCTTCTCTGGCTGCTATAACAGCTTCCATACGCCTAGGCATGCTTTCAATCAAATTTGTGATAGTGATTTGAGGGATATTGTCCCATTCTTCTGTAAGAGCAATCCTCAATTCATTCAGATTCTCTGGGTTGCGTCTACTAACACGTTGTCCCAATTCATCCCATAAATGTTCAATGGGATTCATATCAGGGCTTTTAACGGGCCACGGCATACGATTAATTCCGACATCGTTTAAAAATTGTGTTATCATCACTGCTGTATGCGGTCGTGCATTATCTTGCATTAACAGGAATTCTTCGCCAATGTAAGGTGCAAATGGGACAACATGTTCATTCAAGATCTCTATGTATCTAACTGCATTTAGAGATTGCCGTGGTGGAAACACGCAAGAATCGCCCTTTCAAACAAAAAAAATTATCAAAATCGATAGGCTGGTTTAAAAGTTATTGAACATCAAATTTGGGACAAAATCTAGGTGCGTTACTTTATATGTCCGTCAGTGTATTTTTATAAACAAACTATTTTCTATGGATGTATGGGCTATTTTGTATGTAACAGATTGTATGTAGCAGTAATTAGAATAAAATTATTATTATGAAAAAGAACACTACTTATATCCCTTTACACGTCAAAATTTAATAAAAAAATTAAATATAGCCCTTTTCGCCAATTAAAGAAAATGTTGGTATTGTACTTTCTTAGATTTGTTTATTAAATTTTAAAAATATCAAACCCCGGTTAGAATAATATAATTATTATTATTGCACAACCACAGAAATTAACTAAGACACGGTTTATGCCGTTATTTACCGTACTGACACTATTATAATTTAGTATTAATCATATAAATACTTAACATAAATTAAATTTAACACAACCTCACTGGCATGGCGTGTTACCTGTAAGTGAAAATAAGTCATGTTGTTTAGATGAATATACGATTCTGCAAGTGGTGAAGAGAGAGAGAGGTGTGTTAACAGACATATGTCTACTTACACCATTTTTCTCAAACGTACGTGGAAAATATTTTTAGGAAAGAGAGGGATAAGTATACTTGTATCAGTCAGATGAGATGAGCCAAAATTGTATTAAAAGATATAAGTATAATTATACCATTTTATTCAATCGAAAGTCAAACATATTTTTAGGGACAATGGAGATAAATATACGTATTGCTCTTTTTACCGTTTATTATAGTATGTTAAGAAAAATGAAAAAGGAATTAATTTAACATATACCCATTTTCAACAATAATTTTAACAAAATAAAATTTATAAGTATTTATATGTCCCTTTTCACAAAATAATGGAATTTAAATGCATTCGTAAGTAAACTTAACGAGACATAGGTATACCCCTTTTCACCTAAGAATGTATATTTTTTTGTAGATAAAGGGTGTCTCAAAATTAACGCAAGATTTGAATTTGCCACCATTTGTGCAGTAAAGTGTTGGCGACCCTAAACAAAAAACAATTCGAGAGCTGACAGTTTAGGGTTAGTAAAAATGGAGCGTTACACAATAGAACAACGTGTCTTCATTATTGAACAATATTTAAAAAATAATGAAAGCTTGGCGGCCGCAGTTCAAAAATTTCATACAAAATATGGTCGGAATAGTGTTTTAACTTCTTCGTCAACTGTGAAGAGATTAATTGAAAAATTCAGGGAGACTGGATCCGTTAGAGACGCCAAACACACTGGTCGTCCAAGAAGAAGCCGTTCAAATGTCAATATCGAAGCATTGCATGAGTGTGTCGGTGACAATCGAAGTAAGCATGTCTCCATGCTTACAAAATTCAATTAACGCAACAACTGAAGTCTAATGACCATCCACAGCGAAGAGAGTTCGTTGAATGGATAATTGAACATCAACAAATGGATGCTGATTTTTCGAGCAACGATCAGAATTGGCCCCCTAGATCGTGTGATTTAACACCATTAGATTTCTTTTCATAGGGTTATTTGAAATCGCAGGTCTATATCAACAAGCCTACAACAATCCATGTATTAAAGGAGGAGATTCAACGATGCATCAACAAAATTCAGCCACATTTATGCAGAATGGTCATGGGAAATTTCAACAAACGAGTGCGTATGTGCATGGAGGCCATTTGCCTGATGTGTTATTCCATAAATAACCCTATCCTATGTACTTTATGATTCAATAAAAAAATAAGAATCAAAAGACTAAAAACTTCTATTTAATTCAAATCTTGCGTTCATTTTGAGACATCCTTTATATCTCTTTTCGCAATTAAAAATGTCGTATTTATAAGGCGTTCTGACTTGTATCCCAGATGTTCAAAATAACTTTAGAAATGTTGTGGTGGACTTAACTCAATTTAGACATTTTTCGACTTTACCCACGCAAGTGCCAATTATTATGTCCATATTATTTAAAAATTACACTTGATAAGACTTATTTTAGTTTACTTTTGTCCCTGTATCAAAAATGTAATTTTTGATAACGAGAGTGTATCTGTATCTGTAATTTGTTCGGAGTGCGGATCAAATATCCGTTGCATTTAGGCTCCATTAGGCCCCTTGTACTTCCTCCGTGAGGGAAATGTCTCTCTAGGCTATCGGCCAGCCTAATGTTGTAAAAGAGGTGATGATGGCGTTTCTAAGAGCGTTTCCCTCAAATTGGCCATAGAAGGCCAACGTCAAAACATAAATATTATCAAATTGTTATACACGGCTCTTGTGAGACCTCACGCTGAATATGCCTCCATTACGTGGTGTCCCCATTTCAACACTCATATTAACAACTTAGAGAGGATTCAAAGACGTTTTCTAAAATATCTTAGTTACAGGGCAGATAATACTTATCCGCCCAGGGCAGATAATACTTTCGAGGCATTCATTTGAATCATTAGAAAATCGCCGCATTATTCAACAGTTAGTTTTCCTCAGAAAACTAATAACAAATGATATTGATTGTGAAAATTTACTCGCTCAACTAAATTTTTTTGTTCCTCATATATCTGCACGACAATCTGTTACATTTTATCTCCCCACGCCTCGTATCAACGTAATGATGTTTTCGGCGCTGCAACAAATGTGCCATAGTTATAATTTATTGCAAAATAAATTTGATTTGTTCAACTGCAATGTGGCTTTGATAAAAAAATTAAAATTGTAAATGGTTTTTACTTATTTCTGTTTGTTAATTTATATTATCATTTGTCTATAGGAAAATGTGTTTATGTTATTTATGTTATTGTGATATTTTATTTGCTTGCTTTGTTTGAATTCTTGTATCTATTTTACCCAATCAATAATTATTGGTGTTTACTGTGGAATGGTGTATGTTAAATAAATAAATAAATAAATTAATAATATCCCTCATACATCTTGGCTAGATTACTAGATGTTGTAAACCCTAATGTTCAATCAAATTTCGACTCCATGCAGATAACATAGGAAATGCTCTTTAGTGCTAAAACTATTATCTCATTCTAGTAGGTTATTAACGCTTTTATTTTCTCGCCTGCCAATGCCTATGTATATTGTGTCGTGCATATTTGATTTTATAGTCCTTGCATATCAATTGCCGTTCATGAGCATTACTGTATGTGAATGCACTTCATATAAGGTGTGTATAAATGCGATTTATCCATTATAACTTCACATAATTCATATTCAACTTGGAAAGCAGTTGTTCACCTTCGAAAATCATAAGAAACTAATAAACACTTATAGGTACGTAAGCATTAATAATTATTGTTTTAAATTGGTTTCAATCTTATGGAAATATGCAGATTGTCATTAGTATTAGTTAATACTTATCATCACAAATCACAACAGGCGATAAATACGTATCTACTTATATAACCCTACATTTTTTTGAAACAGGTACGAGAATACTAGAATGGCGGGTTCTAATATTAATACCAGAAGTGATGCTTGACGCTTATGACATTTGATCAGGTAAAAATTGTAATGTTAATAATTTTACGATTATCATTAGTAAATAGATGGTTCAAATTCCCAAGCAGAGCAGTTTCACCCCAAAGTTTCAAGTTTGAGACAAATCGGTTCATAAATTCGATAGTCCGCCATTTTTAATTCATTAAGTTTGAGCAAAAATTATATTGAGTGACCTTAAACACCATAGAGTTTCTAGTTTACGATAAATCGGTTCATAAATAGGATAGTCTGCCATTTTGGATGCGCCATTTGGATTTTACCAAGTCTCAGTCAAAAATTGTATGGAGTGAACAGGATAGTCCGCCATTTTGGATCCGCCATTTTGATTCTTTTAAGTTTGAGTCAAAAATTGTATTGAGTGACCTTAAGCAGTCCAAAGTTTTAAGTTTGAGACCAATCGGTTTATAAATAGAAAAGTCCGCCACTTTGGATCCACCATTTTGATTTTTTTTCAGTAAAAAATATTAAATTGTATTGTCACCGGAACACTACACGCCTACCAAATTTCAAGTCTCTAGTTCATGGGGAAGTAGTTGAAAAAGCTGTTCAAATATTTGAAACAAACAAACAACCAAGAAAGCAAGCAAGCAAGCAAGCAAGCATGCAAGCAAGCAAACAAACACATACACACAGACAGGCAGGCAGACAGACAGACAGGCAGACAGATAGACAGACAGAGAGGCAGGCAGGCAGACAGACAGAGAGAGACCGAGTCAGACAGAGACAGACATACAGAGAGACAGGCATACAGAACAGACAGACAGACAAACATACGAAGTCAAGCTAAATAAAACCGTTTAGAAACTGTTATTTTGACATTGCAAACAGATACTTCAATTTTATTTATTTGTATAGATAATCCTGAGACCAATGACTAGGTAGTAATTAGTGGAGATATTGTTGTATATAATAGAAGACACGCTCAATTGATGAAGTAAACAACAAATTTGGTCATCTACTGTTCATTCAATATGTATCTGTAGTTTACTGACCGCATATAAGATACCGCGCAGGTGCCACATGGAATTCTCAAATTTCTCAGTATTCAATTAAAATATCAAATTCCACAATACTATATTAAAGTTGTATATATTATTTATGAATGCTATTAAATAATAATTGTGCACACAATAATATATTATAGGCCAAGATGTTACGTTTTTATATTTATTTTCGTCTACTTTAAATATGGCAATTACGTAAACATCTATTTTTATAGTTAGATGCGACAACGCCGATCCACGACCATTCCAATAACGAATATTCGAGCAGTATATCTCTTTTTAACTTATTGGCATCGTATCTCTCGCATCGGGATCGTATTCTCGGATCGAATAGGATCAGGTTCGCGTATCTTACAGTGGCGTGTTCGCGGGAATTGCTAATATATTATTTATATACCTACCTATGTAGATATACATCGCTACGAGAGTTGAAATAAAAGAGTATAGCGGTTAGCAAACATGTTCGTTTCGTATGAAACCTGAAAAACGTAGATTTCCACCAGACCTCGCTTTATTTACGAGATAGGATAGGCGTGTTAAAAAAAATTAAGGAAAATATTATTTGACGGCAAAAATGGATAGCGGGTGTTAGATCAGAGCCGACTTAAAAAAAAAAGTTGATTTATGGGCTGCTCGAAGTAGGTACTGACGTGTACTGAGGTAGGTAGGTACCTATTACATCCTCCACTTAAGACATTTCTCAAATAATTTTATCCAAAAAATATTCCAGTGCGGCCTCAAGCACTGCTAGGTTATAAATGCTAAATACAACGATATAAATTAGGTTTTTTATTGGGATTTACAAAACTGAAAACGCTCTCTGGTTTATTACATAAGTAGGTACCTATTGTCCATTGACTTTATTTTTATGTAGGTATCTACAATCCTCGATCACAAATTAATAATTTACATCAGTGGGCAAAATTAAAAGTTCTATAGACTGTTTATAAAATTATAACTGTGTACCTACCTAGCCACAAAAGAAAGGAAAATTTTCAATGACGGTAAAATACCTCAAGGTCAGTTTTTAAATTTGGTTGGCTATAAAAAGTGTGTGTATTGGAAATCGCTTTGCGATGAGAAGCTGGTAGGTAGGTATATATTACATTTGTAATGATTTTTAAAAATGTGTTGAATTTAATCTCGGTTTAGTTATGTAGGTACCTATTAACAAACAAGCTCTGATCTTTGTCTAAGCTTGTCTGTTAATAATCTTTGTCTTTGTTGAGTGTTAACGATTTGGTAGATTAGGTAGGTACCTACTTACACAATAAATATGATTGTATTTCAATCGCAAGTATATTTATTTTATTTTTTCGTTTTAAAGTTTATTTTTCTCGACTACTTAGCCGTTTTGTACATATTTATTTTTGTTACTTGTGGGAAATATGGCTACTGGCGAACCACCCACTAAAAAATGGTAACGCGCTGAAAGCAATACTTCGTGAGTGGTGTGGAAACTTGCATTCAATATCAGCTGTGGTGTTGAAAATATGCATATAAAAACATTCTACTTTCACCCCCTAAGAAAAAAAAATGTCTACGCCAATGAAAAACATTGTGTAGGTCAGGGTTGCAGGTCGTTGAACTACACATACATATTGTATGAACTGTAGTACCTAAATAATGGGTCTGAGATCTCAGAATTAATATGATTTAGTGGGGGTAAATGAAAATATCAATCACAATCAATTGGAGGAAAGTTCTATTTCTGAATAAAAAAGTCATAATACAAAGGATAGGATGAAGAATATGTCACTAGTAAGAATATCTCAGTGGTTTCGGGGAAAAATGAGATAAAGGCATTTCCTACAATTTTCAACAGAATACTTTAATGAGGCGGTGGAAATTTTTGTAAATCAGGGAGATATGGGAAACATTTTAAATGTTCCATTATTTATGTCTATTAGCGACTAGTTTGTTCATTAAATGCGTCTTCTGCCCAAGCATATATCTTCAGGACTTAAAATCAGGACTTACCTCATTTTCAAATAATGGAATACTTATCTCTTTTTTCACCAAGTTTGTCATATCAGTCATGAAAAATACAACGTTGCTTGTCTGCAGAAAATCCTCATCATCTGAAGACATCAGGTCCCGGTGAATTTCTGGTAGGTCATCCTCAGTAGGTAGAAAACCCTAGAAAATATCGGGAATATACGGAAGTAGTTCCAAAAGATTCGTTTTTTTCTTCGCTGGAATGGTAACTGGTGAACTTTGCAATCTTGGCAATAATAGTGGTTCTGCGCCTCGTTTTTTGAATGAAAGTATTTTAAATTCTGCTATAATTATTGTTTTAAAAAATATTATTCGTGGTTCAGTTTTGGTCACCTTTATTTCACGGACATTACACCAATAAAAGGCGTCACCAGATTCATCCTTTTTTTACTTCCAGAGCGCTCTTTAGGAGATTTGCATAATCTTAGAAATGCGACTGCTTCCTTTCTATAACTTTATAGGGCCATTTCTTACCAGTACAGAGAACGAGCTGATACAAGTCTGTAGGGTGATGTATTGGTGTTTCAGTGCGAGCTTTATTTCTTCAATCAGGCCCAGATCACCATCACATTCCATGTGTGTGTGTGGCCAGGGATCAAAAACTTCACGCCATTCCAAATATCGGTAACCATTATTTGAACATCTTACAGGTTGGCAAGAGGTTCATTATGTCATTATGTCTCAGTGTCCTACCAATAATATCCCATAAGTGCTCAATACGATCATATCGGGACTATGCGGTGGCCAATTTACAGTTCGAATATTTACATGTAGATATTCATTGCCGATGCGTTTTACCATTGATAACATTGATAATGGTTACCGATATTTGGATTGGACTTGACCTAAATCAAATATGCAATTTGATATCCAGTATGCCTCGGCGATGTGAAGCAGTTATTAGAAGTAGAGGTGAAAACACGTGTTACTGCTATGCACTTTTTTTTGCTATGTATTGCTAATTATTGTTAAAATGTTATTTTAATAAAAAAACGTGTTCTGGTATAAAACTGTGTATTTTCTTTGATATTGCAGATATCAGAGAAATTTAGAAAACAAAATGTTCAGAAAACATGAGGCTACAGTATGATTTCATTATGCATCCGTTGTTGTCGCTAATGCTCCCTACAGAGTGTCTCAAATTGTACGTAATAAAAACTATTCTCAATTTTGCCCTGTATAAGCCTAAAACTGAAATCTGAATAAAAAATTACCAAAGAAAAAAGCTAGAGCTCAATAAAAAATTATCGAAATGGATCAATCGATTCGCGAGAAAAAGAGAGCATAATTTTTGGTTGTGCGTTATTTTTGCGGCTAAATGTATATATAAATGCGGCTAAATGTAATATATATATATATATATATATATATATATATATATATATATATATATATATATATATATATATATATATATATATATATATATATATATATATATATATATATATATATATATATATTTTGTGAAAAGTAATCTTGGGTTTGTAGCATTTCATTACATAGAAATAAGCAACTAGACGAATAAGAAAGAAAACACACTTACCAGTACTATATCTGGACACACATACGGAAATGAATCACTATGCATATGAAAACGAACCACTTAGAAGTTGTACAAGTTCTTTCACCTTTCTTGAGGATCTTCAGAGCAGTATACGATTTATTTCAATATAAATAAATTAAACTTATACTGCTCTGAAGATCCTCAAGAAAGGTGAAAGAACTTGTACAACTTCTAAGTGGTTCGTTTTCATATGCATAGTGATTCATTTCCGTATGTGTGTCCAGATATAGTACTGGTAAGTGTGTTTTCTTTCTTATTCGTCTAGTTGCTTATTTCTATGTAATGAAATGCTACAAACCCAAGATTACTTTTCACAAAATAAATATGAATAGCAAAGAATTTCAAAGCTATATATATATATATATATATATATATATATATATATATATATATATATATATATATATATATATATATATATATATATATATATATATATATATATATATATATATAAATATATATATATATATATATATATATATATATATATATATATATATATATATATATATATATATATATATATATATATATATATACATATATACAAAAGTAATCTTGGGTTTGTAGCATTTCATTACATAGAGAAATAAGCAATAGACGAATAAGAGGAAAGATATACTTACCAGTGCTATATCTGGACATACATACGGAAATGAACCACTATACACACCGAAACGAGCCACTTAGAAGTTGTACAAGTTCTTTCACCTTTATTGAGGATCTTCAGAGCAGTATAAGATTTATTTCATTGATTATTTATACTTGAATTTAAAATATTAATACTCGAACACTTGTAGTGACGTTTTATGACATTAGTTTTTGACGGAACTCAAATTCTTAGAATACACAAACCTAGTCTACTATTTATATTTGTTCTATTTGAACATATTATATATAAAAGCATTAGGCATACAGTTATCCAGAAGATAAACTTAAAATGCATAAACTTTAAAATGCATAAAATCTTGTTGAACCTATTGAAAAACAACTACTTTTTCCAAGTATATGCTGGAGAATATTGAATTACATATACAATAGAGTTCTGAAGCATTCAAAGAGGGAGTGATACAGAAATTGCTTGCTTAGTCAAAACTAAAATCATTTGTTGCTCTTATGTATTAATTGTTTCTTCGAAAATTCGAAAAAAAATCCAATTTTCACCCTGGATATATTTATTAGCTTTGAAATTCTTTGCTATTCATATTCATATTAATATTCTAAGTGGTTCGTTTCGGTGTCTATAGTGGTTCACTTCCGTATGTATGTCCAGATATAGCACTGGTAAGTATATCTTTCCTCTTATTCGTCTATTGCTTATTTCTCTATGTAATGAAATGCTACAAACCCAAGATTACTTTTCACAAAACAAAATATGAAGCTAACGGAAACGAACCACTTAGAAGTTGTACAAGTTCTTTCATCTTCATTGAGGATCTTCAGTGATATAAAATAAAATAATAAAACAAATCGTACTTCACTATTCAATACAATATTTCAAATATTTTAAAAACATGATATTCACACAGCATATAAAAATACAAACAATTTAAAATTCCTTTACACAACATTGATAGACAAAAATCCACTTTAAAAACCATTGTGTACATGAAATTCCATGTAAACAATGTAATAAAGCCCTACGTTGGTGAAACAATGCAACTTCTAGAAGAACGTTTAATAGGTCATAAATATTCAGCTAATATTACAGCTCTAAAAAAATATTCTAACGGAACAGGTCCTAACTTCAACTACGAAAATACTAAAGTCCTTAACGAGGAAGAAAATTATCAATTTATATTCAAAAACTAATACATGTAATAACGAAAAAGACACAGAACATCTTTCTACAATTTCTTAATATAAAAACATTAAACAAAAAACAATATCTGTATATATAAACTTATAAACTTATATACATACCTACTTATTATAAATATACATCTACATAATATTAACATAACTAAAATTAGAAAATAATAAAATATAAAATATACCTAAGTTCGTAGGGTTTCTTGACTGATATTCCCTATGAGTCTAGTAACATTAAAAACTAATTATAACTGTCAGTTTTGCTTATTTCAATTATATCATAAACATAAATCATCTTTTGAAAAAGGCCCAAAAAGGGACCGAAACGTTGAGATTCTATAATCAGTGGTTTTATTTGGTACCATTCCACGATAAACCATGTAAAAATAAATATATATAGCAAAGAAATAAGATGTAAATATATATATATATATATATATATATATATATATATATATATATATATATATATATATATATATATATATATATATATATATGTATATATATATATATATATATATATATATATATATATATATATATATATATATATATATATATATATATATATATATATATATATATATATATATATATATAAATATATATATATATATATATATATATATATATATATATATATATATATATATATATATATATATATATATATATATATATATATATATATATATACATATATATATATATATATATATATATATATATATATATATATATATATATATATATATATATATATATATATATATATATATATATATATATATATGTATGTATGTATATATATATATATATATATATATATATATATATATATATATATATATATATATATATATATATATATATATATATATATATATATATATACCGGGTGCCTACGATATTACTAGCCAGCCTATAACTTCCTTGTAAACAAATATATCGAATTAACGAACTTTGGGAAGGTGTGGGGATGACAATGGTGCGCAGTTTTATTACTTCAAGATCTGATTGTCATTTCCGGTTTAACCGGAAACAGTATAAACTTTGTTATTTTTAATGGAATACCCTATATATTATTAGAAATTTAGATTGCCCAGAAAATTCTAGAACCAAAACATGTAGCATACCCTATACCTATCTTTGACAGTTTTCGAAAAAATGGCGGTTGAAAATGTTATATCAATGATAAATTACTTCATTTTAACATAAAACAAATGAATGTAGGCACAAATCTGTTACGGTTATTTAAGTTTTTTGGGGAGTAAAATTTGATAAAGTCCGAAAAATTTCATTTCCGGCTTTACCGGAAGTATTACGAAAAGTGATTTTCAGGCACAAATTATTTCGTTATTTTAAATGGAATACCCTGTATTGAACATTAATATACATTATATAACATAAATTTACATTCTACTTACATTTCTGGATATTTTTTGTTTTTTCTGTCCCCTACCTAAACCTAGTATTTTATTAGATATCGGGGACTGAATGTTCACCTGCACTATAAATATGTCACAAATCTGCTCAAAGCAGAAAAATAAAATATGTAGCAAAATTGAATCACTAAAAATAATAGGTAGGTATAATTTATTTTAACCATAATTTAAAGGTTTAAAATGTACACCGCAAGAATTATTTTTTTCTTTAAATTCCCGAAGAAAGTTTTCCATTTCAATTGGAGTAATAGAGTTTATCACTTGCGGAATTCTATTACTAAGGTCTTCTATGTTTGGTATGTGGTTGTGTCATACAACTTTTCCTTGATATGGGTCCAGTAAAAAAAATCCAATGGTGTAAGTTCTGGAGATCTCACGCCTAATCACAGCCATTTTTAACAACTAGATAACACAAACACTTACTAGAAGACTAAAACGCAAAAATTAAATGACAACTATCCAGAGAACTTTTAAACAATGCAACAGTACTGTCAAAATCTATATGAAAATCGGTAAATAGTTATTTTGTTTTACACAGCCCTCCTGAATCAAAGTTCTGTTTAAACATCATTTTTTTTATTGTTTAGCCTTTGTGCTGCGCAAGTAAACATTCAGTCGCCGATACCTCATAAACTATTAGGTTTAGGCAGGAGACAGCAAAAACAAAAAATATCCAGAAAGGTAAGTAGAATGTAAATTTAATGTTCAATATAGGGTGTTCCATTAAAAATATCGAAGTAATTTGAGCCAGAAAATCACTTTTCGTAGTCCCTCCGGTGCAACCGGAAATGAAATTTTTAAGACTTTATCAAATGTAACTCCCCAAAAAACTTAAATAACCGTAACAGATTTGTTCCTACATTTATTTGTTTTATGTGAAAATGAAGTAATTTATCATTGGTATAACATTTTCAACCGCCATTTTCTCGAAAACTGTCAAAGATAAATATAGGGTATGCTACATGTTTTGGACCTAGAATATTCTGGGAAATCTAAATATCTAATAATATATAGCGTGTTCCATTAAAAATAACAAAGTTTATACTGTTTCCGGTTCAACCGGAAATGGCAATCAGATCTTGACGCAATCCAACTGTGCACCGTTGTCAACCATACAACTTCCCTTTATCAAATTGATATTTATTATTATTTTTGCAAATTTTCTGAATTCTTGTAGGTTCAAAGTAAATAATAGCGATTTATATGATTGTTATTTGAAATTAATCAATAATGCTTTAAAAATGTTATTCTTGATTGATGAATTCCATATGTCATTATGTCAATAATGTTCAATAATTCAATCCAACTAAATTTTTACAAATATATTTATTTTTGAAATATGATTTTGATGATATACGTCTAATAAATATTTCAAGAACAAGAAAAAGAAATATTCTAAATTCTATTTCACCTATCCGGTTCTAACTTAATAAATATCAATTACAACAATTATTCTAATACAAATACTTTGCGCCTTGTGCCCTCTTACTAATATTGTTATAACTATACTGAATTGGTACAGTTTTATTCACATGTAACACCACTAATATTTATAAGTGTCACCCTCTCCAGGCATATTCAATAGCACTATAAATCAGCTATTGATTACTTATTGTAGCGTGTTATCTATATCAATAGTTTTGATATTTATTATTACTGATGTTTATTATTACGAAGAAAGTCACTAGATATACTTTTTCTCCTATTGATCACACTCGTAAGTTTTACCTTGATGTTCCATTCATATACTTATTTTATTGTAGGTCCCTAATATATATCAACACACTGCATTTCTTTCCAATTTCCTAGCAGACCTCTCCAATTGTGTACTATACCTATTTGTGCCTTATATATGTGGGTAGGTATAAATCTTCTTTGCTTTCCTTTAA
This sequence comes from Tetropium fuscum, assembly GCA_964058915.1. Taxonomy (NCBI): domain Eukaryota; kingdom Metazoa; phylum Arthropoda; class Insecta; order Coleoptera; family Cerambycidae; genus Tetropium; species Tetropium fuscum. The sequence continues at coordinate 67,480 of CAXKVY010001687.1, forward strand.
ACAATCCCTTTTTAGTCTATTTTTACAATTTTCCTCGGATTGACGTCCTCTTTTCTCTAATTTATTTTGACACCCCTTTTTCTCCCTGGCATTTTCTCACTTGATTTATAATTCTCCAAAATATTAATTTCTATTACTTCTTAAGATACAATAATTATAATTTTCTAACTTGTACATGGATATTAATAATTATTGAACATATAATTCTATTTACATACAATTCCTACCTTGTTCACATTTCTTAAGTACAAAACTATCTATAATTTAGGTATTTAAATGATTCTGAATAATATTCTATTATTTAACTACTGTGATTGTAATTTATGAGGATCAATCATATTATGATTAATAATATGATAGACGAATAAGAAGAAAGATACACTTACCAGTGCTATATCTGGACATACACACGGAAACGAACCACTTAGGAGTTGTACAAGTTCTTTCACCTTTATTGAGGATCTTCAGAGCAGTGTACGTACGATTTGAACTACGCAGTGTACTTGAATTTAAAATATTAATACTTCAACACTTGCAGTGACGTTCCATGACATTAGTTTTTGACGGAACTCAAATTCTTAGAATACACAAACCTAGTCCACTATTTATATTTGTTCTATTTGAACATATTATATATAAATGCATTAGGTAATTCAATATTCTCCAGCATATAGTTGGGGGAAGTAGTTGTTTTTCAATAGGTTCAACAAGATTTTATGCATTTTAAAGTTTAACATCTTCTGGATAACTGTATATCTAATGCTTATATATATATATATATATATATATATATATATATATATATATATATATATATATATATATATATATATATATATATATATATATATATATATATATATATATATACATATATTTTTTTTTTGGAGGGTTTATCTTGGGATAGTAGCAATAAAACGACTGATTAGGTTACTTGACGTTTCGGTCCCTTTCTTGGGCCTTTTTCAAAAGAGTATTTTATTTTGTGACATATTTGACACAGGCAAAAATGACAGTTTTAATTAATTTTTAAGGTTACTAGACTGTTAGATTAGTATCATAGGGAAGAACAGCCAAGAAACCCTACGAACTTAGGCTATTTTATATTTCATTATTATTCTAATTTTGGTTATGTTAATATTATGTAGATGTATATTTATAGTAAGTAGGTATGTATGTACGTATATAAGTTTATATATAGAGATAATGTTTTTTGTTAATTTATTTAATACTTTTATATTAACAGATTGTAGATTGTAGAAAGATGTTCTGTATTTTTCTTGTTATTACATGCATTAGGATTTTTTTGAATATAAATTGATTCCATAATTAGGCGTGTTTTATAATTTTGTTCTTTATTAATAACTTTAGTATTTTCGTAGTTAAATTGATGACCTGTTTCATTAGAATGTTTTTTTAGAGCTGTAATATTAGCTGAATATTTGTGACCTTTTAAACGTTCTTCAAGGAGTTGCATTGTTTGACCAATGTAGACTTCATCACATTGTTTACATGGAATATCATATATACAGTGTGTAGTTTTTTCAAGTGGATTTTTGTCTTTTAATGGTGTGTAAAGGAATTTTAAGTTGTTTATAGTTTTGTGTGCTGTGTGAATATCATATGTTTTTAAAATGTTTGAAATATTTTCTGATAGTTGTGGTATATATGGTAAGGCAATATATGTTTTACGACTATTAGTTGTATTAATATTGTATTAATATCAACCTATTAATATAGTAATCAACCTATTAATAACGGCTATACAATAACCCATACTATTTTTGTTTTCGTATTTACATCAACGCAACACTTAGTTCCACAAGCCTATATTTTACATAACGTCAAGAGGAATAAATATAAATTGGACCTCTAAACCACGAGGAGAATTTTTGCTGAAATCAGTAATTGTATAAATAAAGTTGGCTGCATAAATTGGTCACGTGATCATTTATGAAAGCTCTGTAGTAGGTACTTATCGATATCAAAAACTGTTCTGCTCTCAGTCTACAGAGTCAGGTAAGGCGTTACATGATGCGTTACAATGTAACCTCTTACATTTTCCAGTTTCACGTTTCAATAGGAACAAATAGGTTTATTAAAAGTAAGTTTGCACTCAGGAAACAAAACAGGAAGCATGCGATACGCTTGTACGCAGACCGGAAAGGGGATTTATCGTAATCGGCGCCCTCCCACAGTAAATGATTTTACTTAACAGTGCATAACGCTTTTCCCTATTTAGTTCTATGAGCTCGCATTGTATTATTTAGAAATCATTATTGACGTATGGTAGCGAAACAACGCACTCATTACAATGTAAAAGCTATTAGCAATTTTCCGCCGGCTATTGCTATGTTATTACATTATAGTTTTCTTGTGGAGGTAGCGCCCTCGTAAATGGGAATGGTTCACAAATATAGTTCACCGTTGCAGCACGCCGATGTCATTTCAGTTAATTCCTCGAATGAGACGAAAGCAATTATATGATAAACGAAAGAACCATGTAGGTATCCAAAATTGGGCAATATCGACAGATGGTTAACGTAATTACTGACGTATTCATAAGTTTATATAATGTTCGGTCAATGCGTGAAAAATATGAACATGTGCAAGCTGTATTTATACTTAACCTGTTACAATACAGAATAATATATTATTATTATCTCGGTTTTAGTTTTCGTTAAAATTCCTTGGGTCTTTCAGGGCCTTTCAGGTGAAAAATTTCCTTCGTGGTACTCTTTATCTACAATTAAAGCTATCAAAGAAAAAACGAAATATCACACTCGTTGGAAAAAATATGGCAATAATTTGGACTACTTAACCTTTAAGTTACTATGAGGGCGTTCTAAGTATCTAATTAAAGAGGATTGTAATAAATATCTAGATACTGTTGAAACCAATATAGAATCTAATCCAAAATATTTGTGGCAATTTATAAAAAATGAAAAAGGGTCTGGTAGTGGTATTCCAAACAACATAAAATATAACAATGAAATTATTTGTCAAGGGCAAGATATTTGCAATTCATTTTCTGAATATTTTTCTTCAATATTTGTCCCATCTCATAGGAGCATAGGAGCATGAGCAATAATAATTCTACAAATGTTTCCAATTACTATATCAGTAGAGATAGTATTTTGAACAAAATTAAATCACTACCGAACAAAGGGCCAGGACCAGATAATTTACCAACAATTTTTCTTAAAAAATGTTGTAATAACTTAATAGAACATTTTTAGTTGTTATTTAATAAATCGCTACAGGAAGGTAGTTTTCCAGCAATTTGGAAAACTGCTTATGTTGTGCCAGTTCTTAAATCTGGGAATAAACATATAATAGAAAATTACAGACCAATATCAAAGTTATGTATCATTGCTAAAGTTTTCGAAAGCATAATATTTGACTTCTTATTTAGTGACGTTAGAAATTTGTTTAACATTGAGCAACATGGTTTTATAAAAAATCGGTCTGTTGAATCTAACCTATTTATTTTTTGTGAATATTTGTTAGAAAACCTTAATAGTAAATTACAAGTCGATGCTATGTATACCGATTTCAGTAAAGCTTTTGATAAAATCAATCACTCTGTTTTACTATGTAAGCTCGCCGATTTCGGTATACATGGCAGCCTCTTAAAGTGGTTCAATTCATATGTAACAAATAGATCCCAAAGCGTAACATTAGGTAATTTTAAATTTATAAGTCTTATTGCAACTTCTGGCGTGCCTCAAGGTTAACATTTGGGACCTTTGCTGTTCAATTTATATGTAAACGATATCTCTAGTTGTCTTGAGTTCTCCAGATTCATTATGTACGCAGATGACCTAAAAATTTATCACTCAGTACGCTGTCCCTCCGACAGCCTATTAATTCAGGAGGATTTAGATCGACTCTTCAGATATTGTGAAAATAACTACTTATATCTAAATCTATCTAAATGTCATCACATAGCATTTAGTAGAAACATTAATTTAATACCTGCATCCTATAAAATATCACATAATAATTTAATAACTGTCAAAGAGGTAAAAGATCTAGGAATTTTGTTGGATTCAAAACTTCTATTTGACCAACATATATCTTGTTAGATCCTGCTACGAATTTGAGAACCCCAAAACAATTAGGACTTTATACATGGCATACATAAATATGAATATATTGAATGATGGATATTTCTGGAATCTGGATTCCATTTTATAATATATATATATATATATATATATATATATATATATATATATATATATATATATATATATATATATATATATATATATATATATATATATATATATATACATATATATATATATATATATATATATATATATATATATATATATATATATATATATATACATATATATATATATATATATATATATATATATATATATATATATATATATATATATATATATATATATATATATATATATATATATATATATATATATATATATATATATACATATTTGACACAGGTAAATATTTACCTGTGTCAAATATGTCACAAAATAAAATACTCTTTTGAAAAAGGCCCAAGAAAGGGACCGAAACGTCAAGTAACCTAATCAGTCGTTTTATTGCTACTATCCCAAGATAAACCCTCCAAAAAAAATATATAAAGATAGCAAAGAAATTAGAAGATAAATATATATATATATATATATATATATATATATATATATATATATATATATATATATATATATATATATATATATATATATATATATATATATATATATATATATGTATATATATATATATATATATATATATATATATATATATATATATATATATATATATATATATATATATATATATATATATATATATTATATATATATATATATATATATATATATATATATATATATATATATATATATATATATATATATATATATATATATATATATATATATATATATATATATATATAATATATATATATATATATATATATATATATATATATAATATATATATATATATATATATTTTGTGAAAAGTAATCTTGGGTTTGTAGCATTTCATTACATAGAAATAAGCAAATAGACGAATAAGAAAGAAAACACACTTACCAGTGCTATGTCTGGACACGCATACGGAAATGAACCACTATACATACGAAAACGAACCACTTAGAAGTTGTACAAGTTCTTTCACCTTTCTTGAGGATCTTCAGAGCAGTATACGATTTATTTCATTGATCATTCATACTTGAATTTAAATTACCAATACACCAACACTTGCAGTGACGTTTTATGACATTAGTTTTTGACGGAACTCATTCTTAGAATACACAAACCTAGTCTACTATTTATATTTGTTCTATTTGAACATATTATATATAAAAGCATTAGGCATACAGTTATCCAGAAGATGTTAAACTTTAAAATGCATAAAATCTTGTTGAACCTATTGAAAAACAACTACTTTTTCCAACTATATGCGGGAAAATATGTATATATATATATTATATATATATATATATATATATATATATATATATATATATATATATATATATATATATATATATATATATATATATATATATATATATATACATATATATATATATATATATATATATATATATATATATATATATATATATATATATATATATATATATATATATATATATATATATATATATCGATAGATTAGAGAGCGTACAAAATAAATTTATTGATCATATGAATAGGAAATATTTTCCACAGGTTAGTGAAAGATCTATAATTCGTAGTAAATTGAACATGATGACACTTGAAAACCGCAGGAAAATTAGTGACATAAAGTTTCTATTCAAAGCTGTTAACAACCAAATTGATTCCTCAGATATTGTTAATCAAATAAAATATATTACTCCAACTCATTCTATCCGACAACATAATATTTTCCTTACCATGCAGTCTAATACGAATTATTATTCAAAATTCTTTGAAACGGTATTTTCTTAGCAATGATTAAGATATTGTAATAATATAATATGTAACATTGTAATATTTTAGTTTCATAATAATAATAAATATTATAATATTGTAATATTTATACGTAACCCTACACGCATATTATGTATGTATTGATTTTCTTAAATTATATGACACTATTAGCTGGGTATGTGGATAGGAGGTACTTCTAGTCAATATTTAATTTTTATGATTTTAAATACACTTTTATTAAATCGCTACTTTGTTATCCTTTTATATTGATATTATATTGATATTTTAATTTGTTTTCAAATAATTATTGTTATCTTACATATTAATACTAGTATAATTTGTTATCTATATTTGTTACTTAACTGACAATAATGTATATAAATATTTTATCCATTTATGGATACTCCTTTGGGTTCGTCCCGTTTGTACCCTTTATCTAAAAAAAAAATGGATATTCCCTACATTCATTACATACGTTGCAGGATTCGTTTCCATTACACTAATAGTGGAGTAGATTTGGAGAGAAATATGTTTTTAATGCATATCTCGGCGGATTTTGACTTTACAAAAAAAAGTTCATATTCAAAATGAGTACGACAAACACACACGCTCATTTAGCTGAGGGAAATCGGATAATTAGTTAATTAGTTCGAATTAATTAGTGAATCGTAGTTGCGAAAATAAGAAAAATCAAATTGGTTTTTCATCGAGGGGGATTGGAGTTTGAGGCTCAATTTTTTTGTGGAACAGATATTAAGAAGGAAATACGAGACCGCAGGCCATACCCATACCCATAACTTCTGCATAACCACGCATACCCATAACTTCTGAATATTCACCGACCTTAAAAAATCAAACGAGTTTTTCTTCTTTTCTTTATACGCTATACGATGGGATAATCGAATATTTTTTTGTTGCAAATAAACCCCTAGCGCGCAAAAGAAAATGATTTACCTGTTTTTTCAAACGGTGTCCCATACCGGACACCGTTTGAAATCACCAGGAAAGGCGCAGGGGAATTATTTTTTCACCAGTCGATAATTTTTTTACCTGTAATTATAGCCCATCTAGATCAGAATCGGATGATTCGGAGGGGAGCTAGGGGACTTTTCTCCAGGGGATTGTCAATTTTCGTAATTTACGTAGTTTGAGTTGCTTTTGAGACAATGTGTTTCTTTTGTTTTACGTGTAACTGTATAAATTTCCCTGTAGTATTTATGTATCACAAGGATTGTCCACTTTCTACATGGAATATTCCAGATAAAATGAAATATATTTTTATGAAAACTAAAAAATGCTAAATTTCTTAAAACAAATAATATTTGATGGTGTCCTAATCTCAAATAAAAAAGTAATAAACCCAAAAATTAGGACTGCGAGGTTGTGTGATACATCAAAATAAGTCGATCATCTCCTAAACTTAAGAGTGATGCATCATTATTAAAATTCTTGCGTTTTGTTATATCTTCAGGTACGTACTTAATGATAAAGATTTTTGTTAACATCTATATATGATTTCATCTTTCTAACTTGAGTCTAATAAAACCAACAATAAAAATACAGATAGACTAAATAGCTTGGTAGAGAATATTTTTTATATGTTGATATTCAACTCATTCTGTATTATAAACACACATTTTCTGTGCTATCTACGAGAACTGACAAATTATAATATGGGATGATCAGTCAATTTTAGATATAGCAGTTCTCAACTTTCGATAAATGATCATGTCTAAAAAAATTAGATACTTAAAGTGTATTCACAACCAGAAGTCACCAGCATAACAAATACACGAGGCATGCATGTGAACAGCAATATTGACAGGACTGTACTAACGAATCTAAAATATAAATAATAAACATAGCTTTGATTTATTAGTAATATAATTAATATTAAATTTAACATTTGCTCTCATCAGAAGATGAATCATTGCAATCTGGTGACTCTTGCAAACTGGTGGATGATGTGTTGGATATGAGAACATTGTATTCGTTAATATCCGATCGAGCAGGGCCCAAAATCACCACTGTCGGATGTTATAGCTGATATATTAAATAAATCTATTGAGCTTGGGCAATTCCCCAATCGCCTAAAAATTTCAGTCGATATCCCTGTTTATAAAAAAGATGATCCCCAAGAAGTCAACAACTATGTTCCTATCGCACTCCTAAGTGTTATTTCAAAAATTATGGAAAAAGCGGTTTATATTAGAAATACCAAATATTTGAAGGCACATAACCTCCTCGCACACAATCAACACGGATTTAGGGAAGGGCGGTCTACCGAGTCTACAACACTAGATTTTGTGCAACATATCCACGAAAAATTGGAAAAAAAGAATACATAATTGGTTTATTTTTTGATTTAACACGTGCTTTTGATAGCCTTAATTTTAAATTTGTCATAGAAAAATTATCAAACGTTGGCATACAGGGTTCCTTACAACAATGGATATACTCATTTCTAAATAACTTTTATAGGAATTTTTCTATTTAAAATAGTAACTTATGTCTATACCAACAGAAACAAATTTACAAAAAATTCTGATATACACGATTACCCCACCATATAAAATAAAAATAAAAATATAATAAAAAATTAATATTAGGTATATTATTTGTTATATACCAATTACGATGACGTATCTATCTATCTATCAAGGAGAAACATTTTTTTTATTTTCCATTTTTCAATACACTAAAGTTTGCAGAACATATTTATACTACATATTATATATTTACATATACTTATACTACAGAAAAAAAGTTTAATAGTTATTTGACCAAGATTAAAAACAATTTTTATTCAAGTCATAAAATATCAATTGCTTAAAAAAACAAACTATGAATACACATGTCACAGTGAAAATATAAAAAATAACAACGACAATTCACAAATTATAAAACAAGTGGTGCAAAACGTAAGAATTACACAAATATATATTTAAAACAGGAAAAGATGAAGTGATGTCTATTACCGAAATCATGATTCATAGAATCAAGCAAGTAGCATCAAATAAATTGTCAAACATTCTGATATTATAACACCACATACAATAAGGCATCCGCGACACGTGACATTTATGGGCATGAGTACTTGGCGTAGTGGTAAACCAAATAGTTATAACGTTAGACTGACTTGATTTTAACAAGTTTGACAACTTTGACAGCCTCCACAGCGGACGAGATATAGAGAGATAGAAGTAAAATGTTACTTCTATCACAGTTTACACAGCATTTTTACTGGAGATTGTAAGAATCGTAAGAAATATAAAATGTTCCGTTTAAACTAAAAAAGTTATTGCGGTCTGCAATAGACCAAATGTAACGGAAGAAATGGAACACTTCGTATTTTATTTTTTAAATTATTTTAATTTTAGAAGGTACTACGGATCCTGCTCTTTCTACGTATCAAAAAAACAAGTGTGGAACTCGTATTAAAAAAAAATATATAAATATTCTTAGAAACTCATGCAGATGTCATTTTTTTATAAAGTGTCCGACATCTCAGAAGCGTTTTTGCTGTAGGGTACGTTACATATTTTTAGTTTACCTTTGAATAAACTTTGTGAAAATTCATAGCATCGACTTCTCTCTCATCGACGTTATAACCGGAAGGACCAAATGGTTAAAATTTCAATAGGATTACCCCCCTGATGAAACTCTACAGTATCCAGCAAATATTATCCAATTTGCTTGTGCCGCTTAAGAATAATGGATAAACTTACATAAAAAAATACACGAATTAAAATCAAAACCTCCGTTTTTGAAGTCAATTAAAAACAAACAAAACTAACACATCGCCGTTTCATTTTTTTAGATCGGACAATTTTCAGAGCACAAGAAAAATCTTGCCCCTTGATTTTGAGACTGGCCAGAGCCCTCGATTCCTCTCCGTTAACCTACTGCATAGTATAAACTTTGGTGTCCCCTAGCTCCCCTCCTAATCATCCGATTTTAATTAAAGGTCGAAAAAAAAGCTGTCGATTGGTAAAAAAATATTACCCCCACCCCATTCCCTCATAACGGATTGAAAAAACAGTTAAATCGTTTTTTTGCGCGCTAGTTTAATTATCCCACCAACCCCAGCCCGTGGCCTCATAATTCCTTCATAATAGCTCGTCCACAAAAAAAATTGAACCTCCAACTCCACTCCCCCTCGATTCGATGAAAAATCAATTTGATTTTTCTTATTTTCGCAACTACGATTAACTATATGTCGCGAACTAATTATCCGATTTAACTCAGCCTTAAATGCGGGTGTGTGTTCTGTCGTAATCTTTATTTTTTATATCAACTTTTTTTGTAAAGTCAAAAGCCGCCCAGAGATGTAGTAAAAACGATTTTTCCACTTTAAGCGGTCTCGCTGGATTTTTCTCAAAATCATCAACGCGAACTGGTGCATTGGACGCTGAAGTTCATAAAAGATTGCCAAGAGTAACTGTCGTCAGATGGAATTACAATGGAAGATTGTAATTCCATCTGACCACTTATTGATTTTTTTGAAAAAGTCTTAGAAGATCAAACAGAGTGGGATCATGACACATGAGACAGTAGTTTGTTCTAGAGGATACCTAGATACATTAAAAAATGATCCTAATTTCAATTTTTTACTGAAAGTTTTCTCAGAAGTATTCCCCTTTTGTGACAACTTGTTTGCCATTCTGCGAAACAAATCCAGCGATATAAATTTTTATATAAGAGAAATCCAAGAATTTAAATCTACTGTTATCTTTAAAAGGGAACAATTTGCTTCTGTGTGGAGTAAATTTCAACAATTAGGATTGGAATTCCAAACCCAAAGAAAAAAAAATCGTACTAATATCTTGAGGTTATTTTTGGAGGTAATCGACAATATTACTGGAAACGTTGATACAAGATTCGGAGCATTTAACAGTCTAAAATTTGTAGAACTTGAAAATTTTTGTAGCATAACAGTTCCAGAAGATGCATTCAAATCTTTACAACAAAGTTATTTTTTTGATTTTCCGTCGTTGAGATTTGGACTTACTGTCATATACAGCACCTCTGAAGGGATAAATAAAAATAGTGTCAGCGATTTATGGAAATCCATTTGTAAATGTGGACTTGAGCAAGGATTTCCAGAAATTATTAAATTGTGCGAGTTAACTCTTACAATACCAGCTACTAGTGCATCCACAGAACGAAGTTTTTCCGCACTCAAACGGATCAAGACGTTCGTGAGGAACTCTACTGGCCAAGAAAGACTTTCAAACTTGTCAGTATTATCCATTGAAAAGGAGTTGGTGCAAGAGCTTTCCCAAGAAAATAAATTTTATGAGGATGTCATCGACGAATATGCGAAAAAAAGTAGGAGAATTCCACTTCAGTTTAAGTAAGGTACCTACGAGTTTATTTTTTTATATTTTGAATATTGTTGTGAAAATGTACAGGTTTTGAATTTTTTTATTTTTTTTTTCGAAAACTACGTTCGTCCACAAAAAAAATTTCAGAGGGGTACGCAAAATTTCAGGAAAATTTGATTAGAATTGCTTCCCCTTCCATTAAAGTCGCGACACGCCACTGATATTGACCGTTATCACTTCACAAATTAAGTTATTTTCTTATTACTTGTGTTATCCAAAAGTTTGACTGTGTTAGAAAGCGTATCTTTCGAAAAAATTTGTTGAAAATGAAAAATGTTTCATCAAGTTTCCTAAAAAAATACCTTATTCTAATGTAACCAACCCGGGTTGGTTAAACATAATAATCGGAGAAACACATGGCCGGGGTACGTGATCGTCAAAAGGAAAAATACCTACCCTACGTTGTATTTAATTTAAATTAACCCTGTCCGAGATGCACTGGTTACTAACGAAAAGCGGGAGTTTTGATATGAAAAAAAAAAGACTAATCATTTTAATAGACCTACTGATTTATTTAAACAGGTATTCAATTTATGAACAATATAAAATAAGTACATTCCGTACTTAGCCTTGAATTCACGAGGGGAAAGAGCACGGCAGAGAAACCCATCGAGGGTTTTTCTATTCAAAAGAATCGCAGTAATGCTGTTGGACACTTCTGGAATCTGGAATATGTCCGGAGTGCGGATCGAGATCCGCTGCACTTAGGCCCCATTGGGCCCCTTGTGCTTCCTCCGTGAGGGAAATGTCTCCCTAGGTCATCGACCAGCCCAATGTTGTACAAAAGGTGATGATGTTGCTCAGAGGCATTTCCCTCAAATTGGCCATAGAAGGCCAACGTTCCCCCAATATGGATTCTCTGGTCGATGACACGGCGGGACATTCGCAAAGTACATGCTCGATCGTTTCATCTTCTTGTTCACATCCTCTGCAGATGGGTGTGTCACTTTGTCTCATGTTATAGAGGTGTTTCCTTACCCGGCAGTGTCCGGTTAGGATTCCTGTAACAAATCGCAGATTACCCCTGGACATTGCCAGATAGTTCCTCGCCGTCTCTTCGCTGGGATATCTCAAGAGATTTCTGGCCAGCTGACAGCTACTTGTTTCATCCCATAACGTCTTAAATTTTATGTGGGTGTTTTCCTTTATTAATTGAAGTTTCGCTGCAACTGGTAGCGTACTTGAAGGACCAGGCCCAAGGATACTCAGGTTGGCTGCCTTCTTGGCCAGTTTGTCAGCTTCTATATTGCCGTTGCATTGTGAGTGTCCTTTGACCCAGCACAGGCAGATGATATTCATCTGACATGCTCTCAAAAGTGCTTGGTGACATTCCCATGTTGATCCTTTAGTTATTTTATAATTTTTCAGGGCCAGTAGTGATTGTCTACTATCTGTGCAGATTCTTATTATCTTGCCCGTTATTTCTCTGCGAGCAATCTCTTGTGCGGCTATGGTTATACCAGCGAGTTCTGTTTGTACTACACTGGCATTTTTGTCCATATTCCAGCTGCATCGGAGTCGCAGATTCTTGGAATATATACCACAGCCCGCTCCATCCTTTTTCTTTGATCTGTCCGTGAAGACATAGTTTACACCTTCAACGCCGGCCTCGTCTTCACCAGTAGTATGTATGGTGTAAGGTTTATCAAAGACAAGCCGAGGCGGAATACCATCTGCACATGCCTGTAAAAGGGGTATCTTTCTGACAGCCTCAGTCCACAGGCGGCTTCTGGTTTGGCCACAGCTTGCATTTGGTAGTATGCCAACAGATTTAAGGCGAGTCACGGTAGTCAGAGCCACTTCTTCTAGATGTAGGTCTAGTGGTGGAATACACAGCATTATCTCCATTGCTCTCGTTGCTGTTGTTCGCATGGCTCCGGTTATGCTCAGACAGGCAACTCTTTGTACCTGGCCTAGCTTGAGTTTTGCTGTTATTCCATTCTATATACAGATTCCATAGCAGTGGTGATAAAACACCTCCCTTCGGACAGCCTTTCGCAACCAGTCCTCTTATGACAGTGTCTCCTGCACTGATTTGTACTGCTCTTTTAGAGAGCATGTTGGATATCCAGCTGCTCACAGTATTAGGAACGTTCCTATGTGTTAGGGCCGCTGTGATTTTAGGAAAGGTGGTCTTGTCAAACGCACCCTCTATATCTATGAAGACACCCAGGGTGGATTCCTTATGATCCAGGGATTTCTCAATCCGACTTGCTACCACATGGAGGGCAGTATCGGTGGATTTTCCTGGCGTGTATGCATGTCGGTTGGGGTGCACCGGATTGTTAGTCAATGTTACATCCCTCAGATATCGCTCACATAGCTTCTCCATTGTCTTCAGTAGAAATGAAGTTATACTAATAGGACGGTATGCTTTGGGGGTGGAATAGTCCATCCTCCCTGCTTTTGGTATGAACAATACTTTTACTTCTCTCCATGTCATTGGGATATAGAGGTGTGCTAAGCACATCCTAAACATCCCAACCAGGTGCGGCAGTAGTTTATCCAGGCCCCACGGAAGTAGTGCTGGATACATGCCATCGATGCCCGGCGATTTGAATGAGGAGAAGCTCTGTATTGCCCATTTGATTCTGTCTTCACTTACAATTTGGTTGGCGGTTTGCCAGTCCGAATTTGTTGGTTGGGTGTCGACTTCATTTGGCCAGTCCCTACTATCTGTTGTGACAGATTCAGGGAAGTGAGTTTGCATGAGCAGCTCTAGGCTTTCGCAAAGGTTGTTGGTCTTGGTACCATCGTCCCTTTTCAATATAGCTATATCATGGTTTTTGTCTTTGGTGAGGATTTTACATAGCCTGGCTGCCTGTGAGTAGTCTTCAATTTCCTCACAGTAGGCTCTCCACGCTTTTCTTTGTTTTTGTCTAACTAGTTTTTTAAACTCCCTCGGGTGGGTCTTGTATTGGTCCCAGTCTGAATCAAGTTTTGTCCGTTTTGCTTTATTGAAAGATGTCCTTGTCCTCTGTTTCAAGTCCGTCAAGTCCCGGCACCACCATTTAGTGGCTTCCCCAGGGGCTCTCGAGACTCTGAGCGGGCAGGATCTTTCAAAAGCTTTCCTTATGGCTGTTATTAGAGTGTCTGTATATTCCTCTATTCTGCCAGTATCATTGAGCACGTCGAGTTTTTCCAGGTTCTTCCCGAGTTGACATCGATATTTATCTCTGTTGGTTCCTCTGGGATCCCGAAATGGTTTCTTTTGTGCTTTAACAAGATTAATTTCAAAGTTAATCCACCGGTGGTCTGCCATTGTGACAATGTCAGGCATATGCCAGTTTTGGATTGATTTGGATATGTTTAATGTAGCGAGTGTTATATCTATTATAGTTTGACTTCTAGAGTTTACAAATGTCGGTTCGCAACCTCTGTTAATTATACTAAGATTACTACCGTTAATATAGTCATAAAGTGACTTACCTCTTGCATTGTTGTCTGTACTGCCCCAGGTCACATGGTGTGCGTTGGCGTCACAGCCCATGATCAATTCCCAGTTTTGGGAGTGGCAGTATGTCACCAGTTCCTCCATTTCCCTAGTCGGTGGTAAACCGCCCTGGTCTTGGGGGAGGTAAACTGATGCCACAACAACAGCTTTTGGTTTGCCGGCAATTATACATTCCACTTTAGCTGCCGTCAGGTCAGACGTTGAAAGGTGTTGTAGAGGCTGAATTTTGATGTGCCGAGGGACATAAATCTGTTGTAGGTGAGCTAAAAATAACACCATTTAATCTTGTTAAGCCAGATATTCTGGTTTTAACTATCCAGGGTTCCTGAATTAGCGCCAATGTATCCTGCTCCACGTCAAGGCGGCGGCATAGGACTGCCGTTGCCGCCTTGCAGTGTTGCAGGTTGCATTGCACTATTCTTACCTTATTTGTACCCGCCATTGAGGTGTCCAAGGGGGGTATGGGGGGTGTCCCTAGAGTGGGGTAGTCGTTTCCCTCTCAGATTGAGGGGCGACGTCCTCCTTAGAGGATGGTAGTGGAGTTGAGGAGGTGGCTGTAATCAGCTCAGCCTCTCCAGCCTCCGTTTCCATCCTCTGGTCCTGTTCGGGCTGTTCCATTGAGGATGGTGATGGAGTTGAGGAGGTGGCTGTAATCAGCTCAGCCTCTCCAGCCTCCGTCTCCATCCTCTGGTCCTGTCGGGGTTGCTCGGTTGAAGGTGTTTCCTCTTTTCCCGGTTGTTCCGGCTTCACCTTGAGGGCAAGTGACTGGAAGAGGTAATGTACCCTCATCGACCTCGCCTTGAGGGTTTTGATGTCCTCGTCTCCTATTCCAAAGACGAGTAGTTCTCCTCGCGGATTGTCTTTGGCCTGGTGGTGGAAGAGACACCACCGACGCACGCTAACCTTCGGGTTCTGCCCTGCTAGGTGACTAACTACGACCTCCTTTTCCTCATGGTCGCATTCTGCTTCCACGGGGATCCAGAGTGTAGCCTTTGTCAGCCTTGGCAGTTGGTCAGTACGCACGACGGTCAGCGCAGCGTTCTCCCAAGGCTTTAGACTAGCCACGGCTTCTTTAAACCATCCCAGCGTTAGATCGTCCTCGCAGACAAATCTGATGATCTCACCAGAATATGTCCACGAGCGAAATGCTGGTGGCGTAGATGAGTTGCTGTTGGGGGTGGAGAAGATTACCCTATCCAATTCTCCCTTCAGTGCATTTTTGACAAGGACCTCCTTATCCTTAGGAATTTTCCCATAGGGGTTATCTTTGTCTATTATTGCTACCCTGAGATGACTCAGGGCGGCGTCCTTGTAACCGGTCAAAGGGGCAGTCTTTGGACTAGGGCCCTGCCTCGTCTTCTTGAACCCTCTTGGGGTATGTTCCGAGGAGGTTCCCGACCGGTTCCTTTTCTTCGAAGGTGGCACACTTTGGTTCTCAACCTTCTTCTTTGGCTCTGCACCTTTGGGGTGCTCAGCCCTCCTTGGGGGAAGTGAATCCCTTGTGGAGGGTGGCACACCTTTTGGCTGCTTCGCCTGTTTTTGTGGCTTTGCCGGGGGTGGTGCGTGGCCTGAGGGGTGTGCTGTAGTAGCACTTCCCGCCTCATGACGTGCTCTCCTCCTCTTTCTGGCTTCAGCGCCACTGACTCTTTTTTTTAGTAGGTTGGCATGCGGTGGGACTTGCGTCCCAGCCGCAGGCTGATTTAGCTGCGGGGAGCTATGTTGCTCCGCCGCAGGTGGTGGCTGGGTTGAGCGTTGCCGCTCTGCCCCAGGTTTGTTGGCATTATTTTTGTTTTTATTATCCATGAATGGAGAAAATCTTCGTCCATCTAGCTCTCCACCCACTATGGAGCCCCACATTGGGGGATGTCGTGCGGCAAGCCCACACGATCACCAGAGCTACTAGATGGATATAGTCCCCCCAGGACAGGCAGCGCGAATGGAGGTTACGCATTACTGGGTGCCAACGCCAATTGACAACCAGCTCTGCAGCCTTTCTCGCGCCCCCTGTCCCAGAAGGGGCTCACCCTACCGGCCCTCTGACGGGACGGCACAGCCGATTGATCGAGGTGGGTTAGCGCTCGACCGCCCGTCTAGCCGAAATCCAGACCGAAGTGGTGTGTTGTAAGCACGGTCTACTCAACCACCAGGTACCCTTCATCCGACGACACGGGACGCCACGCACGGCACAAACACGTGGGAGCTGGTCCGCGGGAGTGTGTTAGCTATGGGCCCAACCGAGAGTTTAGGCCCGGAGGACCTGCTTATGGCACTCCAGACCATAGCACCGTAAGGTACTATGGTGCCCCCTATCCGCCACCTGGGGACGCGCTCGGTAGTTAGCTCAAACCCCGAGTTGTTGGACACTCAGGTGAAAGTAAAATGAAAACTTACAAGGGTTGCCATACTTGTTTTAACCTACAATCATTCTCAAGATATAAAACTGAAGAGTTTGTTGTTAGTTAGCCGACTTTCGTCAGAAGGTACTGAGGTCCCATATGGGAGGCAATTCAGCTACTAGTTGTAAGGTTTTGGTGAAAAAACGAAGGTCCCACACGGGAGGCAACTAGCGTGTTTGCCCAGGCACGGGGAAAAGTGTTAATAAATTCAACAAGGCACAAACATTCATCATCTCATACAATAAGCGACAATTAAGTCACTGTGGTAAGCAAAACGCACAAGTACGGAAAACCTACTCGTATCCATGAACAACATTACTTAGATCGAACTAAATAAAACAAAATAAAATAATCTTAAAACAGAATGAGCTGAACACACTAAATAAACAAGTAAAATGTGTATAGTTTATGCGTAACGTATCATAATTATTCATAGTTCAAAAACAAAATATAACAGGGGCAATTTTAATAAAATGATTCTCGAGATAACAAATACACATTACAGAGATAACAAATAATAAACATTACAAATTAAGTATGTTTACTAACCTGGGAAATTTGACGTCAAGCACTAACACACACCAGAGTCCAACTACCTGCTTCCCCATATCGCAATCCCTCGTCTCCCTATATCCCGACTTATCTAAACCACCCTGCACCACGTCTTTCATGGTATAAAGTGCGTGCTTATACCCTAACCACTTGCTATTTAAAAATCGGTATATCGTCTTTAAACAAAACAGTGGTCACGACATTTCAGTTTTTTTAACTAAATAGGGGATAGGGTCCATTTCATTATTTTCAAAATTACTCTAAAATTAAAAGACACGTAAAAGTTATATAAAACAAAAATGTCGGTGTTTTCTTAAAATATTTCTATTTTTAGATAACCTGCTAAATTCAGGTTTAAATCGAGTGTGTGAAACACCCCTCCCGAGCGTTTCAACCGTTTACTTTTTGATTATGAAGGGTTTGGGTACATCATATATATGAATGTAGCCCTTGAAATTACCTGTAAAATGGTTATCCAATGAACGTTGTAGCTTCAAAACTAAGGG
This sequence comes from Tetropium fuscum, assembly GCA_964058915.1. NCBI lineage: Eukaryota > Metazoa > Arthropoda > Insecta > Coleoptera > Cerambycidae > Tetropium > Tetropium fuscum. The sequence goes on from CAXKVY010001687.1 coordinate 85,735, forward strand.
AGTTATGATAAAAAAGCCAATCGCAATTGTTCAGAGCAAAATTTTTTCAACACTTAATTTTGGAGTTCCATAAGTTGATTATATATACGTGTATCGTGTATATACACACATGTCAATAATATTTTTTGTTAATTTAGGCATACGGGTAGCATAAGGGTTGAAAATTTGGAATACATCGTAAAAGCAAGAAGCTTTATTCTACATAATCACATAAGATGTGCATCCGTAAAATGCTTAACCTGCATTTTTTCTTTTTTTTACTAAGGAGTTGTTTTTACCACTTAAAAGCAAAATACGCAAGTCACAGATATGTCACTTTTGAAGTGAAGGCTAAGAGCTAAATTATAAATTTTCATAAAAATCCATGGAGGTTCAAAGAATGCGTAGGTAATAGATTATTTTTACCATCAATGACTGGACTAATTGCATACCTTATTTTTTCCACTAAATACCTAAATCTGCGTACCCTCTAGAAAGTATCTTATAGAATGTTTCACCATTTATAATCCATCACTAGTTAATTGATTTGAAAATAAATTGGAAATTATTATTGTAACTAATCAGTATATAAATTGTAAAGTATCATTTACTAGCTCCACCTCCTGGTGGCCGGAAAATATTTCTTAATATTTTTTTATTTCTCCTCCTTCTTAAAATGATATGCAAAATTTTTCAAAAGTGTCCTATACCTTTTTTTTAAATGTAAGTACTATATGGAAACTGAACGCGCAATGGACGATATTTAATATGTTATTATATTTACGAGTTCTATTTAACTTCCAAATACTAATTAGAATTACATAAGACACTTGATACAGTAGATCAACTACAGTTCAAATAAATCTTCTATGGTGTAAACAGGAAGAAGGGAACCATTTAAAATTCAGTTAAATCTGGGACACATTAAAATGTAAACCAAGCAGTTTATTCTAGGTTTATGCATTCAATGGCACCCTTTTTATATTAATTACGCCCTTTATGCACATAATTTACATAGAAACGGTTTACGGTCGGTTGATCCCACATAAATACATTTGTATGAGTCGAATAGAAATATAAATAAACTTAACATTCAAATATTACATGTTGTTGATTTACTCCAATAATGCTTATTGATTCATTCAAATTTGATTGTATGTACGTCCTGAATGGGGTTACACAATATCCATGTAGACTTTAGATAATATAGGATTTAGCCAGTCCGTATACCAGATATATATATATGTAATATGTAAGCAGCTAAGCACTACCATGATGATTTTGATGTTAGTCATGCTTTCAATCTATAACGTATAAAAATAAATGAAATTGGTGAAATTGACTAAATGCATATGAAAGTATATGGTACTTATAACAGAAAAACAGTTTTTAATATTTTTGTCTGTCTCTCTGTCTGTCTGCCTACCTGGCTGCATGCCTGCCTGTCTGTCTGTCTGTTAATTTGTTCCGGCTAATCTCCGAAACGCCAGTACCGATTTTGACGGGATTTTCACTGGCAGATAGCTGATATTATAAGGAGTAACTTAGGCTACTTTTATATTAGAAAAGGAATTAAGGTTCTACTAAAAAAAAATTAAAATCCATGAGATTGTAGAAAAATCCGATTCAAATAGGGATATAAAGTATATACATGCATTATAATCCAATATATACACTAATAAATAATTAATGTAAATCTACCGAGCATTTTTACTTGCTTCTTCGATCGCTAATCTTTGATCTTCGAGTAATAATAAAATAAACTAAAGCAGCAGGGTCCAGAACCGCTCACGCCGTAGCCGCACCGAATGGGGCCTTATACCGTTCCCCCCCACCATGACTTAATATCACAAAAGCTGCCTGTCGCGCGGGCTAAGAACGCACCTTATGATCACGCGGATGTCGCGGGTAACAGATAATTGTTTAATATATTTACTTTCCACCATTTAAAGTTTAGAATAATATGCTAGAGTGGAATTGCTTAGAGAATATGATATACGTCATCATATGCTGTTACAGGTTAATTTTGGAACCTTGTTAAGGATTTTACTTATTCATTTCGGAGATCTACAGGATGCTATTTTAATGTTAGTTTATGTCATTTTGGTAAAACGTAAAACTTATAGTGGCTATAATTTAAACTACTAGTTCATTATTATTTCATTGTTTCATATCTTCATACCCGTTTCTGATTTAATATTGATCGATGATATGAGATCAGGCACATATTTCCCAATAGGCTGAGAAGGCTGCAGCCTAGGGCGGCAGATATTAAGGGTGGCAAAATTATATTTTTATAATGCACGACACACTAAGAAACAGAAAAAATAAAATTTTATATAATTTTAAATTAAATACTACAAGTGAAAGTACAGTGAGTGTCTAAGGATAATGCCATGCCCGGTACCAGCCAGACAGTCACGCGCAGTAAGTTAAACGAAATTGAAAGCGAAGTAAATTGACAGCTCTTTACGCTGAGGGGCGAGGGGTTTTTCAGTAGACCAAATGGTCTTCGAAAAAGTTGGAAATAAATTGAATAATAAGTTGAATTTTCGTAAATAGTTTTGTTGTCTCTCTTCGAGACATTTTAATTTGCCTGGGGGTAAAAATGAAAAACCCCCTTAAATGCAGGTACGAAAAGGTAACAAAAATAGGGAAAAAAGGAAAATAGAATGACTGATTTTGTCATTTAAATTGAGTTAAAAATGTTTTTCTATTTATTGATTTCTAGTAATGCAAGAAAATTGGTGAATTTTGTAGAATTTGGAAAGAAAAATGACTAAAAAACAAATAAACATACAGAAAGGGTAAATTGATCAAGTTAAAAAATAGTAAGAGCTTAAATAGTTTAAAATTATGGTTAAAAATGAAAAAATATTACATTGGTTGATTGAATATGGGTAGATTTTGATATATTAATTCATATTCGTTTGATATATTCATTCAGTTTAAATTCGTAGAAATTCTGTGAAATGTTTACGGTGTAGTTCGCTATTGGTACTATGTAGGGGCAAAGGTTGTGTAAGTTTCTGATGGAGATGTATCTATTGGAGACCGTCATGAGGCGTAGGTATTTATTTTTTAATACCTTTTGTTTTCTTATGTTCGTGGCCGATGCGCTGCACCACACTGGCGCCGCGTACGTAAGGGCCGGCCGCAGTATGCAAAACAATAAACCAATAGATTTCAAAAAACCTGCTTCGCAAATTTATTCAAAAACTTCATCTTTGACATTACAATATTGATTTTACTCTTAATAAACTTTTTAAACAATTTAATTTGTAGTAAATCATCAGGATTGAGGAGGGGAAACGGGGCGGCAAATATACGTTTGCTTAGGGGCGTCAAATTAATAAATCCGAGCCTGTAAGTGATCTATCGATAATCAATGGTTCGGCAGTTCTTCTTTCCTGTGGTGCGTCGAGTTTGCGCTCTGGTCCAAACTCGAAACCTTACTGACCAAAAGTCACTAAACTAACTAGATGTCAGTAGCGGGCCAAACTACATCCTATTCTTAAATAATTAATCTCTGTAATTTAACACACTACGATGTATTCATAGCTCATTAAACATGGTATAAGCATTCCGTTATTCATTGTTAACACATTTTTGTACATGAACTAATTAATTAAGTAATACTAAGTAAAATTATTAAATTTGCCAACATATATGGGACGACTATGATCTCTTTCAAATTAGTTAAAGACACTGGTAGGCTGAACAAAATAAAACGCGTTTGACGAAACCATGTTAGCGTTGATTGAGGTTAAAATAATAGGCAATATGGGCAAAAGTGGATATTTTGTTATTAATGAACATAGCTGTTTTCGATTGTTTTTTGTTTCCAGAAGAGGAACACATAGAGGGATATTTTAGCTTTATTTTTGCGGAATGCGGAATATATTTAAAAAAAATACAATTTAAAGTGCATTCTTGAAAGAAATAGATGTGGGTTGCTGCTCCTTGTCCTTATCGGAGTTCTTTTAGGAACAGTAAACGAGCTGTCTCTGGAGTATATAATTACTGCAGTAATTTGCATTGTTCTCTAATTATATTTTTTATACATTTTTTAGTCGAGTGTTTTAATTGCCGGTATCACATTTTGTTTATTAACTTTTAATTGTCTAAATGAGCCAGCCTTTACCTTCACTTTCATCACGAGATAAATTCAGAAATTCGTTGCTCGGCACATGCATTTATATCAAACTACCTACAATCTACATAGATTGCAATTTAAAATGAAATTTTCCCATTGTTTTATAGCAAACGATTCCCCTAATCCGTCTTTTTCTGTCGGGGACCGATGTTGATGTTTACATAAATATCTATGGGTTAAATATTATCAGTCAAAGAAAAGAATACTATGGATTTAACGTTTATATCGCTAAATATACACTTACATACCTATTTATATACTATAATAACTGTAAATCTGTATACAACAAACTGTAAAAAATTGCTATTTAAAATATTGCTATTATGCTTTTAAGTTAGTTTACTGTTTTATATATTAAGAACCTCTTACATAATCAGAAGTGGGATATATAAGGAATAGACCTTACATGTGGATTTGTGTAATTTATTTTGTGAACAAATAGTGATGTCCTTATATATATATATATATATATATATATATATATATATATATATATATATATATATATATATATATATATATATATATATATATATATATATATATATGTACCTATATGGTACACCCAGTCATTAAAGACTCTCCGCGGCAAACACAAGCAGCGTCTGTCGCGTCCAGCAGAATGCTACCCGCTTACCCCAGCCACAACGGTAACTTGGCTAAATAACACTCAAAACGTTTCAATAGATTAATTTAATTTTCTTGTCTGTCAGACTTAACTTTTGACATTAACATCTTTGATCATGATTTCAAATATAATTAGATAACAAGTCTCCGACACCGTCGCCGACACCGTCTCCGACAGGAGACGGTGTCGGAGACGGATTTCCGAGGAAGAACAAGGGGCTTGCGAAAAATATTCTTGCTGTTCCGATCCTCGTTTACCCCTTTCGAGTACTAAAATCGACACAAACGAAGCTGAGTAAACTTGACATAATTGACACACAAGGGTAAGTACCTATATGGGAGCTTGCATCCTAATTCGTCGTTTCCCCGGTTTTATCTTCTTAGACAAAAGGGGGTCGTGGACTCTTGAGTTTGGAGCATCTCAATGGCAGAATGAAGTTGATTGCAGTGTGTAAAAATGTTAGGTGTTCTTTTAGTCTTCTCCTCTGCAAGGTTCGTGACCACATAATTGCGGGGGTTGGAGACGTTATATATGTGGCACCCAGAAGATCTGAGATCAGCCGATAAATAGACTGGTTTTAGACAACTGTTCTTAACATGTGGAGTAATAAGGTTGTTATAGAAGAACAGGTTACATATATCTAACCCTACCGTACCTAGAATGTATTGTCTACAAAAAATTAAAAAGTCAGGGAAGTCGGTGCGTCCAATAGTATCTATTAGATCTCCGACTTACCACTTATAAAAATGGTTGACTAAGGAATTTGAAAATTTGCCCATTGCACAGCCTATTTTTTCAGTTAAAAATTCGAATGACTTCATTGATAAGGTCAAGATTATCCAATTTCAAGAGCGTGAAATTTTGTTTCCTTTGATTTGAGACTATCTTGGGAATTTACTCGAATTAAACAACTATAGAAAAGAAGTAATAGAAGAATATGTAAACCTTACAAAACTTTGTATGAAACAAAATTGCTTCCATTTCAATGATAAGTTCTATGAACAATATGAAGGAACCGCAATGAGTAACTGTTTATTGCCTTTCATTTCTGGTGTTTTCATGAGTCAATTTGAAACTGAAGCAAAAGAAGAATTCGTATTTTCCTAGGATTGAGATATGTGGATGATATTTTTGCCGTGTTTTGACACTAATATTGCGGATGTAGAAAACTTCATTTCCAAATTAACTAGTCGTTTCACTTCTGTAAAGGTTACATATATGAACTAGAAAATAATGGAAAACTTCCTTTTTTAAATGTTTAGGTTAGTAATTAAAAATAGTGACAATAAGTTAGAATTTGATGACACAAAATGGCGAGTTTTAATTTTCTTGTACATCGTTTACTAAGCTTCTCTCTCAGTAATGAGAGGTTTGAGAAATCAAAAGTATAAATTAAGGACATAGATGTGAGTAATGTTTACCTAGAGATATAGTTGAAAAAGTAATTAGGAAGCGTAAATTTAAGGACACACTTCGTAACTCTACGACCTCTCAAAATAATATAGAGACTCAAAAATGTGTATCCATCCCGTACGAACCCCGGTTTACTCGTGGTTTGAGTAAGGAACGTGGGTATTAACAACAATTCATTCGTCGAGTGATAAGTTACAGCAACTCGTAGACAATCCAAAGGATAAAATTGTTCCAAATGAAAGGTCGGAAAGGTGAAATTAATTGTAATGATTGTGATCGAGAATATGTTGGAGAAAGGAGATGATCAATTAACACGAGGTTTAAAGAGCATATGGCTCATCTAAAATATGGAAGAATAGATAGGTCTAGTGTTGCACAACATGCTTTTGACAACGATCATATAATAGATATTAGTAATTTAAGATTATTTAGAAATGTGACCAATAATAGACAGTTGGATGCATTTGAGAGCATAGAAATTATTAAATGTAAAAATAGTATGAATAGCGACAAGGGACCTATACCGTATAGCCCGCTTTACGCGTTGCTTAGCAACCGATCATTGAAGCGTGATTAGTCACGCTTAAATTTCACGGTGATATCATTAGTGACGTCACCATGGAAATAGTATAAATAGGGTAGATTTTTGAGTTTAAGATTAATTTTAATCGTCTCCGGATGAGGCCAACTTGTTTGGCGAAACGCGCGTCGAGCGTAGTAAAAGTGTTTTTGTGTTTGTGGAAACTACTTCCAGTGTTATCATTACATCAAAGGTTCCAGCCCTATCCAGTTTTTTGTATTAAGTAAAAAAAAACACTTAGTCAATTAAGTACAGGACGCAGTGGTGTATCCAACCACGGAAAGAACTTCGAATATTTTGCTTTGGACAAAAGTTATATCATATGTGGCAAAGGAGTAAATTTTAGTACAATTTTTCAAAATATGCGATATTGCGGCCGTCATAATTTCATTAATTTTAACGCTAGGACTTCGAACGAAACACCGTTGGAAAGCTCAGTTACTCAGGAACATGCTGCTTTTTAAATAATCGCAATCCGAGTTCAATGGTTCAGCCTAGGACGCTGGGAATGGTCGAATGCAGCCAAAACTGGGTCCGCGTAACCATGAGCGAACAAAATGCCTCTCTACTCCGCACTGCTATTCAAAAACTATAAATCCTATATATACCTATGCTTTCGTGGAGTTTTCGGTAGAAACACATAAAATCTACTTTTATTAATAACAACTTTTTGTTGTCAGACTAACGGTTTAAGCTACGTTTCTACGTAAGCGCAATTTCACCCCTTTGAACGCCTGGGGTAGTTTGTGCTCCACTCAGAGAGGGTTGCAAATTTAGGACAATAAATCTGCCATACAGAGGTACGCATTTCCGTAGTTTTTTGCCGGTCGGACCTTTTGCAGGAAACAAGTACATAATGACTGAACTACGTGCTTTCATGCATTAGAATTGACATATTTTGTAAGTTTACTTATCTTAGATAATGTCAACTAACTTAATATAACTTATAAACTTGATATAACAACGTAAATGCTTCCTCACTTACATCACAAATTAAACTGATGTGAAATTGAATGTAAATGAACCTTAAAGCAACCCGAATAGTGATGTATTCCGATGTATTTTATACACCCATTGTCACCTTGCGTTTTCAATATGCAATATTTATGTTCTTCATAATCTTTGATTACTCAACACACACAGTGGTTTGTGTAAATAGGAACCTGTTTTATAATGGGCTATATTTCTTAACAAACTATCGTCGTCGCGTCGCGAAATACCTATTACTCTGTTTCATCAATAAATATCGTATTTACCGTGTCCGTACTTGGAGGTTACACTCGGTTCAAAGTGAAATTGTCTATTGCATAAATTACCGGCGGCAAAAACAAACATGGGAAACTCATTAAAGGAAAAATTGTGGAGGACCTTCTAAAATCTGTACCTGGTATCAATGCAGTGTCGTACTCGTGAATACGTAATTTTGGTTTGACGGGCGTAAAAAAATCATTAAATCGGTCATCTAGGATCGCAATCTTGAATATTTGTTCTAACAAAAAGCATTATTTGATGCCCCAAAACCCGAGACAATTCCAGTTACTCCGTAACATGGTACCTACCTATAGCGGAAAAAAATCAGATGTCTGTATCAGCGGAATAAGATCAGATGATTTTTTATTAAGGTATAACTAACTGGAACATTCAACATCATTTAAAGCTTAGCTTTGGCCATTCATCATGTGAATTACAACTTTTTTTAGTAGAGACGAATTTTGCAAATTCATTTTTTCCTTGCTCGCGCAATAATTTGATCCCTTTAAATTTGAAAATTCCTTTTGTTAATACATACATCGCGCTATTATATCAAGAGCTAGAGATATGACCATGAATTTTGTCTACTTATAGGAGAAGTTACAGTTTTTACCATGGAAAAAAATTAGTTTTTAAAATACGAGACGTTGCAACTTTTGAATGGATGTATCCTTGAAAGGTTTTTTTTATCAGAAAGAGTGTTCCTTCAGCAGCGAGTGTGTATAATTGTATTCATTTGCGATTATTGATATTGATTTTACAGGGTGGTTTGTAAAGCTGATTTTTCTAACAATTGTTTTGATATACACGAGGTAAACGAGTCATCCTGTATATGTCATTGTAAGGTCATCATATAGCCTCATATCTTAGCTATGCATAATTTTTTGACTTTTGGTCATCTCACTGCTTTTTGAGGATATTGTGTAATTTGTTTCCACTTCATGTCTATTTGCGTGAAAAAATAAAAGATTGCTCTGGAATTGACAGATGTCAATTGAATTGTTTGTAACAAAGCCGCGTCTACAAGGTGCAATTCTTGAAAGAATAATTGGAATGGTTTCGGCTGGTGTTTCACGGAGAGAAGTAGCTCGACGCTTTACTTTTGCATACCATACAGTATGGTCAATCGCACTTGGATACGATACCAAAATAATAACACCCTGCAATATACAGATGGAGGTGGACGCCAAAGGGTAACAAATCCAGCAGAAGATCGTTTTCTAAGAAGAACCGCTCGGCAGAACAAACGAACTAATGCTACCCAACTGAAACGATCATTCCAAGTGGCCACGGGTAACATCATTTCACCATCAACAATAAGAAAATGATTGCATGGTGAACTTCACTCCAAACGACCAGCTAAGCATCCAAAGTGGACCCGTGAGCATAAAAGACGATGTCTGGAATTTGCTTTGAATCATCAAAACTGGAATGCAAATGACTGGGCCTAATGTCTTTTCACAGACGATTTACGGGTTTCTGAAAGTCAGGATACCAACCGCCTGCGTGTATGGCGAAGAGTGAATGAACGTAACGAAGAAGATTGTATGGTAGGCTTTACAGCTTTCAGTGGTCGCTCAAGTGCAGTTAGGGATGGGATATCAATAGACCATCACACTGAACTTGTACTTTTTGTCCACGAGACAGTAACAGCTTTGCGATACTTGAAATGCTTGAACTATACGTTTGTCTATATGGACGATAACGCCAGACCACATCGAGCCAACATAGTAAACGACTTTTTCAACAAGAAAATATCTCGGAGAATGGAATCGCCGGCACTTTCGCCGGACCTCATCCCCATCGAAAACGTGTAGGATGCGCTCCAAGGAATGTTAGATCATGAAATGGAACTACATGGGATTGAAGAGCTGGGAAAATCACTTCAAGAAGAATGGGAGGCCATCCCGGGTGATATAATCAATAACGTCATCAGCAGTATGCCTCAAAGATGTCATAAGGTGATAGGGAGTAGAGGTAGCCCCACTAATTATTAATTAATGTTTAAAATTTTAAATTCATTCTTTATTGTTATTGCGTTAAAAATTTATAATGAACTTCCTTTTTGAGATTTTGCGTATATTTATAGTAAAAAATCATATATTTTGACACAAATGAGTTATGACCAAAATTCAAAAAAATATGCATAACTGAGATATAAGGCTCTATCTCAGTTTCTCAGGCTACATCTCAGATCTCTGACCTTACAATGAAATATACAGGGTGACTAGTTTACCTCGTGTACATCAAAAAAATTGATAGAAAAATCATAGATTTACAAATCGCCCTGTAAAATCAATATCAATAATCGTAAATGAATGCAATTATGCACATTCGCTGCAGAAGGAACACTCTTTCTGGCAAAAAAAACCGTTCGAAGATACATCCAACCGTTCAAAAGTTACAACTTATCAAAGGGGACCAAAAACGTGCAGTGTATTTAATAACCTTATGCATATAATTATTTCTTCAGAAATCATTGCCGGCTCATATCATATAAATGTGAGGGGTTGAAAATTATACCTAAATAGGTAGATACTAGCTTTATACTAGTAATTATATATAATATATTTCCAAGCCAACGCGACGCACAGAGGAGCCAAATCATGAAAAGCTGTCCAAAACCTCAAATGACGTCGGATCAAATGGTACAAATGTTAATTAGTACGGTCAATTTAGACATTAAAAGGTACATAAATTCGAACAAGCTGAAAATGAGTAATATTGTTCAAAAAATAATTAAAAACAAGATTTCAAAATTCCCCATCGTTCCCGTACGTGGAAAAAAATTACTCAAGGTCAAAGGTCAAAAAAAGGGTTTTTTACGATTTTCACCGAAACGGTAACTTTTATCATAAAAATACCTCAGACGAAAATTGAAAAATCATAAAATTATCTATAAAAAAGGTATCGATACTTTTTTCCTAGGAGCCACCGTTTCTGAGATATAACAATTCATAAAGTTGTAATCGTCATAATATACACACGTTTCCACGCCACCATTGAGATAGTGTACTTAGCGCGTTTTTCAACGTGGTTTCCCCAGTAGGTCTATTCCACAGGTCTGTTGTGATTCTTTTCAATTTGACACTATTACATAATAGATATTAGCAAGGGTTGATAAAAGCGATGGAAATAAAAAAAATGAGAAATAGAGACATTTATTCGTCTGATTCATAATATTCGAATACTTCGTCTTGGGGTTGTTCTTCTTCTTCTTGATCTTCTTCTTCTTCTTCGTCCTGGGTGCAAGTGAATTGCTTAAATAGCGATGTATCGCATGTCTCCTTGTTGGTATCAAACGAATCCTCTATTGTTAGTGAATCAACATTAGAACATGAACGGCCTTGACAACTTGCACATGCCAGAGAACAAAACAGCCCAACTTTTTTGCAACCGCATTTAGCACTGCACCCCTTTTTACAGTTGCAAAAAAATGGTGTTTAGCAGTTTTTCCTGCGCAGGCGGGAGTAAAGTCTGAATTGGTTCTAATATATTATCGACCAACTTCCAACCCCAGCTTTTGGGTCTAGCTGATAACCAAGCCACACTTGAACTTGGTAATATACCCGAAAAAGCATGAGCAGCATCTGAAGTTGGAGGAAGGCAAGCTAATTGCACTTGTTTTTATTTTGGGTGTTTTTAACGAAAGATGCATATCGATACTTATCTAAGCAGGGAAATTTTTTAGGAACTCCATACATAGAAAGAAGAAAGCGAATTCCGTTAGTGATAACTTCTTGTAGAGTTGAATAACTTTTTTTAAAAACTTCAGCACATTGAACTAAATCTTGTTTTTCAAACATTTTAAAGACTGTTGTTTTTCCCCTCCTGTAAAATGCAGACGTCGTATCACAGCCAGTGATTGCGTGTGAAAATAGTACATTTTGACATTTTGCAAAAGTAGATAAACTTTTTGATGAATATATATACTTGATGTTGAGCTTTTCCTGGCTTTAAGAAGAAAATAGTTTTTTCAGTTGGAGTTCGAGCAGTAGGTAATACGAGTAAGTGTACATCTAAAACCCCTCCTCGTTTGCGTCTGCTTCTAAGACGGAACTACCGTGGCTAGGTATACCTCGCTTAGGAGCCCTTGTCACCGCTCTATTCTCTATCTTTGGTTTCGCTCTCTTTTCTTATTTTCCATTATTTTCGTCATCATCATTTGAATTATCTTCCATACTTCTTCCTTTTCCATCATATAATTAACAATGTTTTCTGTATTGAGTTCATGTCCCAGAGTCAGGTAAGTGTTCTGCCTGCACGTCTCCCATCTTGTGCATACGAACAATGTGTGCTCCACTGTATCAACTTCCCCACAGTAGACACACTGATCACTCTCCGCCACACTGATCTTGTGTAGGTATGCATAAAAGGAACCATGGCCTGTCAATACCTGTGTAGTGTAGTAATCGATATTTCTATGTTTGCAATCGATCCACTTTCTTATGTGTGGAATAAGTCGTTTTGTCCATTGACCTTTGGTGTCGTTATTCTCCCACGTCTCTTGCCATCTTTCCAGCGTTTGTCGTCTTTCATACTTTCTAGCTTCTCTTTTGTCTCCTTGTACTCTCGATACGTTTGTTCTCTCTTGAACTTGCAATTCTATGGGTATGATTCCCGTAATAACCTGCAACGCTTACCACTCTCAGAAGCATCTTTCTCTAAATCCGCTCCATTTTATCTTTATGTCTTTTAATAATGACCACTTTATGCCATACCGGACAACCATACAATAGCATTGAGTACGCTACGCCGCTCAATACTGCTCTTTTGTGGCTTCTAAGGCCACCTATATTACACATTATCTGAGATACGCTATTCTTTCTTCTGCCTTTTTGCTTCTACATTGAAATGAACCGCGACTTATTCTGAGTATTTGCAAGAAATTTCTGTTGACTGATAGGAACTGTCATAAGTTCAACAAATAAAATATCGAAATACGAAGATGTGGCTAAGTACACTACCTCAGTGGTGGCGTGGAAACGTGTGCATATTATGACGATTACAACATTATGAATCGTTATATCTCAGAAACAGTGGCTCCTAGGAAAAAAGTATTGACACCTTTTTTATAGATAATTTTGTGATTTACAATTTTTGAAATCTTGTTTTTAATTATGTTTTGAACAATATTACTCATTTTCGGCTTGTTCTGGATACATAAATTCAGAACAAGCCGAAAATGAGTAATATTGTTCAAAACATAATTAAAAACAAGATTTCACTCTCATTTTTTGGTCTAATTTGACTGGACTATATATGAATATATCGAATCAAATGTAGACAAAATTATGAAAATTTTTTTAAAAAAATCTGCAAAAAACAAAAAACCTAAGATTTATGGTTTTCGACAAATCGAACTATCAATGCACTGCGATTTTCTAGATAACGAAGAGCGGCTCGTCCGATTTGTAGTGTCGCGGCGCTATGCGGCCCAATATGAGGAGTTATGTCAAGTAGCTGATGTTATATACATATTCGATATTTAATTACATAGTAGCAGGGTTGTTACGTTTAAAACAAAAATGTTTAAAACACTTTTTTAAACATTTTAAACAAACGAAGTAGTTTTAAACACGTTGGCAACCCGAAACGTTGACAACCCGAAACGTTGACAACGTTTTAAACACGAAAACAACCTGTTTAAAACGTTGTTTTAAACAGGTTGTTTTAAATGTTGATTTTTTCCGCAGTCTTTAGTCTTTACTGTTGCTGGGGTTGTGTATGTGACTTTGTGTGTAATGAATAATGAAATGAGAAATTATCATATTAAAAGAAAATAGTCTCAAGTCCATGTTTTATTTGAAAAATAACATTAAACTGTGGTAAACGTAAAAGTAAAACGAAGCATACAAAACAAAAATAAACAGTAGAGTTCTTAAATAAGTTAACTACAATCAAATTCTCAGCGCCTCTGTATTTTCTGTTGTGAGTTGCGAATGCCGTGACCGTTACATGAACCTTAGCGATTTGCTTTTTACAATTTAGTAGTTACAAGTGATAGTCTCAGTCTGAATCGCTGTTATCGCCAACAATCTCACCACTCTCACCAGCATATCCTAGATTATTTGAGTTCAAGCTTCTAAAAATGTAGACCAATTTTAGAGATTTTTCTACCCCTAGTCTGTTCCTGAGCTTTGAGTGCACCAAACTAAAAGTCTTTCAAAAAGAAAACAGCCTTTCGATCCCAGCAGATGAGGCTACTGCAGAATGCCGTTGCCGGACTAATTGCACCATTTCTTTATTTATTCTCTTCCCCAGGGAACACCACCATTCCAGCGGAGAAACGTTCTCCTTAGCTTGAGTAGAAAATAAATAACTGTTAAATGGCGCAGATTTAGCTTGGTATTTAATTACAAATGGGACAGTTTCGGGATGATATGCATTACAGTAATTCATTGCTTATTCTAACTGAAATTCCTTCAAGTTTTGCCCGCAAAATCTGTGGTCCAATAAATTTGCAAGAAAATGTGGTGCAGTCAGTGCCATGTCAAAACGGTTTTTGGAACATCCAATTTCATATTCTGAAAATTGCCCCTCCCCCTCAGAAATTTCAGACAATGAAGTAAGCTATATTTCAGCGACTTCGCTAATCGTACAAAATTCTCCCTGTACTTTATCCAATGCCACGGAAATTTTTTTCAGTTTAATAGCGTGATTTTGCGCGGAAATTTTAAGGTCATTTACAAGTTGTGCTATATCTGACTTTATAGAAACACGATGTTCTGTGAAGTTTAGAATGCGTGCCGAACAACCGTATGTGATTATGGCAATTTCTTCAACTTTAGACAGATTTTCCCTCAGTATTTTTATATTGCTAGCGTTATCTGTAACTACGCTACTAACATGGCACCTAATTTTCTCGCAATTTTTTATAGCATTAACAACTAGTTCTAAAAGATATTCAGAAGTGTGCCTGTTATCCTCAGTATTAACTGTCTCTAATAAATGAACACTTTTAACCATTATATTGGATAACGATATGCACACAGAAGGCTCAACAATCTCAACATGTACATTACTCCATACATCCATCGCCAGGCACACATTTTTATTTTTCACATCATTGTCGGCTTGTTTTTTAACTATTTGATAGACTTTATTCAAAAGCTTTTGTCAGTTCGGTTTGCCAATTTTTTGTCAGTTCGGAGGCAGATAACCAGGACGTAACATTGGCAAGTTTTATAAATTCTGAGTGCTCGACATGCATAAAAGCGGAATTGGTCGCAAAAATAAATTTTGCAACTTGAACATCCAATGCATTCTTTTGCACTGGTTTTGGCTACAAACGAATCCAGAGTTGAAGTTGACGGTGAAGACACTGATGACGTCGCAAATGGATGAATCTGACTTTCGCTTTTTTGAAGAATGCTTGTTACTTTGGGAAGACGAAGTCGCGTCTGAAATATCATTCAAAAAAGTTTTGTTTACATATTTTATTTATCTAAATAGAAAAAACTCGGTTATATGCGTGCCTCACAGGATTTTTTAAAATTTGAATACACGGGTTGGCACCACCAATAATATAAGTATAAAACATAAAATTTTTTACAATTATCATTTGGTAGGGTTTTTTAAAGCCACTAATGACATGCAAAAATTAATAATTAATAACAGTAACTGTGTGAATGTCTTTCGCAAAAAAAATATTTAAAACCGGGTTCGCGTTCCTCATTGTCATTCTCATTACCATTAGACGACGAATTGGAATCTGTATCAACTGAATCTTCTACAACCACATTTTCTACGAATTCTACCACGAGTTGATTTTTTATCAGCATCCACACAAGTAAGTTTTATGAAATGATTCCAAACTGGATCAAGCTTTCGGCCTATTCCAGACATTATTAACTATTTTATAAGCCACTTATTCTCTATTCAACAATAAGTCTAACAGATAACTTAGTCGTCTAACAGATAACAGATAGACGGCTAAACCAAATTGACTTGTTTAACGTTTAACCTCTAAAACGTCTGCGGCGGATTCCTTGTTTTGTCAAATGTTCAGCGCAATACAGTAAAAACTGTAAAAAGCTGATTCTCATCATTCTATAAGATTCCTTTGCTAAACCAGCGCGCCAATATCCTTGGCTAAATATGTGACCTCGATAAGAGGGGGCCGAGCGGTACCATCGCTCTTTACCCCTAATATCTATGTAGGCCGAGACCGCCTCGTAAGGGGTAGGCCGCGCACTTCACGTAACCCTCCCCACAAATGTGATCAGTGCCACGTGGTTACGCAGCCTCCCCCTGGCCTGGCTGATGGGCCCCACCGGCAGAGCCTTACCTCTGGCGCTCTTGACATTCTTCGCCGGTGTGTATTACCCCCGGGGTTGTCGTGTCGGGTGTTTGAGGGATCCTTCCTTCCTGCCTCTCTCCGGGCTTGCTAGCTCTCTCCGGGCGGCATTCAGGTTGGTATGGTAGGATGAGCATTGTAGCTCAGGATGGCGGAGCTCGCGAGATGGACAACTATCAGTTCGCTGGCTCCGTCAGATAAGGTAAGGGTGTGTGGTTTGGCAAGGCAGTCGGCCTCGCCGTCCACTGGATTGTTCCGTCTGTTCTTTTCTTCGGTGTCGTCTGCTTCTTCTCGCATCAGTCGTGCTGAACATAAGATCGTGATTATTTATACTTACCCGTTGTCCAGGATCTGTGTCTTTGGCCGCTTGTGAGGTCCGGCTTCCTCTGGATCGTAGTCCGTAGCCAGTCGGATCAGCGGGTTCCCGTAGTCCTCTGCTATGACGTAGAGCTTCTTGGCGTGGTACTCGATAATCTCCGTGGCCGTCTTGTACTTCAGGTCCCCACGGATGACCTCGTTGGTCACATACCATGGGGCGCCTACTGCAGTCCGAAGTGCTATGTTTTCCACTGCTTGGATCCTCTTGAGGTGCGCCTTCGCTGCATATCCCCATGCGGTGGATGCGTAGGTCAGCTGTGGGCGTAGGACGGCCTTTATGAGGGTCGTCTTATCTTTCAAGCTGAGCCTCTTTTCACTGGCTAACATCGGATACAGGGCTCGGGTGAACTTTGCCTTTTTCGTAGTGGCATCTATATGGTCCTTCCACGTCAGGGCTCGATCCAGGGTCACGCCAAGGTACTTGACGTTGTTCTCCCACTGGATGTTGACGTCGTTCATAATGACGTGTCCTGTTGGCCTCTGCTTGCGAACCCTCCGGAATAGCACTGCTTGGCTCTTCTCCGCGTTAATTTCCACCTTCCATCGGTTGCACCAGTCCTGGAGAAGCGAAGCGACTTCCTACAGGTAGCGGGTGGCCTCCCTCGCTTGCCAGGACCGGGCGAGGATGGCGGTGTCGTCTGCGTAGAGCGCCATGGTGGTGTTGTTCGTCCTCGGCATGTCTGCGGTGTAAAGGTTGAACAGGTGCGGGGAGAGTACGGTCCCCTGGGGCACTCCTGCTTCTAGACGTCTGTCGGTTGACAGCTCTCCTTCCACTTTGGCTCGGATGGTCCGGCCAAAAAAAATAGGTAGGATTGGATCAGCTTAAGGAGGGACACCGGAAAACCGGCTTCCATCATCTTGATGACCAATCCGTCGTGCCATACTCTGTCGAGAGCTTTAACTATGTCCCGGCGAGAAAAAGCTTCCGCCTTTTCTCGCCGGGTGTAGACAAGTCCTCTCTCGCCGTGGATTGGAGGCATCGGTTTTCGGGTGGACCTCAGGGCTCGCTGCACTTTCCATGGGCTGTTATCCTGGGGGTCTAGGGACTCCAGATGGAGCTAAACCAGCAAAGATATTGCTACAGTTTCTTTAAGTAAGTTAACCGAATACTAGATGGCGCAGCATATCATATAACTCGATACAATTCTTAAGTGTTTTAAACAGTGTTTTAAACGTTTTTAACGTGTTATTTTTCCACTGGATTTTTAAAATATTTTAAACAAAAAAAAATAGTTAAATTGAAAATAAAATGTTTTTTTTTGTTATTTTTTAAATAAAACATGTTTTTTAACAACCCTGCATAGTAGGTATATAGGTACATATACTAAATAATGTTTACAGTAAACAATAAAATGTCAGGAATATCGGCGGTTAAGTTCCTTTAAATGGAAAATGGAATCAACATTCATGTGTTTAGTTTTTTAGTTACACCGGATATTTTAAAGGCTTGTTTATTAGATATCCTTATATCTAGATGCAGTTTTATACAGATACATTTTGCTGAATTGCACAGTTTATCGGAAAAAAATATCGTTAACAATGTTCAAACTGCAATGGGTGCAGGCTCAATGGTGCGTTGATTTAATAGCGCGATATGTACACTCACACCTCCCAAACACGCCTCTATGTATAACCACTTCTGTGTATACCTACACGAAACACAAAATCTTGGCAATTTCAATTTGAAAAGATGAAAACAACAGTAGTTACATTCAACTGTGTGAGAATCGAGCCTAAAATCGTGTTGGCGAGAACACGTCATATACGATACAGGCGCGATCCCGACCAATTTTGGATCGGCTGCCTGACACACCATTGCCTTTGTATCGTGAGGAAGTCCAAAATGTCCAATGATAAGTTCAGCCACCCCAATTTTCAATGTTTCAGTAAACTAATTTCGAATTTGCAGCTTTAGGAACACATTGTATGTATTCATGGTCGCATTATTATAATACAGTATTCCGAAATAGTATAGAAAATCATTAATTTCGTCACCTAAGCATCAGCGCAAGGCGTTCATTTTGTACCTAACGGCATATACAATACACGGTACACACGGGTAAAAAAAGAGTCTATCGAGGCAGACCCGCAAGAAATAGAAGCACCACTTATCGATCGCATCTATCACGTTTTACACCAAGCAGATACATTTCTCTTCTACGGTGAAAGTGATTAAAATCAAGAAAACCAGTGAAACCTTAACTATGACCATGACCTACTCGATTCCTGCGAGCTCTTTCTTGCAGGTTCCAGCTGCATGGATCGTTGAGTGCATGTAGTTAGATTAAACTTAAACTCTGCTAGTAGCAATGCTAATATCCAGCGATTACCTACCTTGCAGCAAAGCAGTAGCATAAAGCAAGTAAAAAGTAACTATATTTTTCCCTCTCTCGGGGATATGTCGACGTAAATAAATTGAATTACCAACATATCTTAACAAACCTCGTAGTCGATGATGGTGACTATGCAAATAACGTTTGAGAATGTATATATTATAAATTATGATGTATGTGGTAACAATGGTGTACACATGATATCTCTAAACGTAACTCACAAATCTATTATATAAAAAATATCATACCAATAACGAGAATTGCTATGAGACTTTTCATGTACTGTAATGTATAGGTAATATTATGTATGTATAATTATATTTCACGTCATTTCCTTCTAGATTGTATAATTGTAGGTACTGTAATACATACAGAAAAGGATCACAATGAACACGTGCCTGGGGATGAAGACCAACCGGGTCAACCTGGCGGTGAAAGCGGATTTTATAAGGGTGTTCGCGGTGGACACTAGGGTGGAACATTATAACAAAATATTTCTAATCAAAATGCCTGTGGTTGCAAAAGTTTCTATTTGGATTAAAACTTCTGTTCTGTTAAAAGCTCAAAAAAAAAAATAATAAAAAAATTGTTTTCTTCTTGTTGCACAAGGCAAATGACGTCACTATACAAATAATAGCTATGTGCAACAAGAAAACGTGGTTCTTTTGCTCAGTTTATTTGTTTTATTCTAAATGAAAGTATTTGCCACCCCAGACATTTTAAAATAAAAATGTTGAAAAAATTGTATAATATGAAAATATCGTTATTTTACCGATATATTTATAGCAGTTGTATTGCCGAATCCAGAAATGAGTACGCCCCCTTGCGGCATAAATTCGCACCGAGGAAAGCGAGTTAAACGTTCTGTGAGCTGTGAGTTTTAACGTTTTAACCGTCTAGCCGTCACGATTCCTCGTTTACGACGTTACTCTTGTGGTTACTGTGGTTTTATTACTCTTTGGCTGTGCTTCTTAGTTTTACTGTTGGCTGTGTTTTTTTGCGAAATATTTTCGACCCCCCAGGAAAGCGAGTTAATAATTTCCTTCAGTTCGTTTACTGTGGTTTATTGTTGGCTGTGTTGTTTTAACGTATTGTTATACTTTTTGTGATTACCATGTCCCTTAAAAGTATTCATAATACAAACTGTTGTGTTTATGGTTGCAACTCAAGAAAGGGTAAAGATCGATCTCTCCATTTTCACTATTTTTCGAAGAAAAATTCCGGCATTAACGTGAAAATGATAAATGCACTGGGAATCGAGGAAGAGATTGATAAGAGGAAAGCTTGGGAGAAGGTTTTATTAATGGGCAAGTCAGTGACAAACAATATGCGTGTTTGCTCTAATCATTTTAAAACAGAAGATTACTGTTCAAAAGGTAAGGGATATTTATTGAGGTTAGGTTAAGTAAAAACCGCGAAACGCGTAACATATCACAATCTATTTTTGTTTTAGATCACTTGCAGTAAAAAGATTACTTGCAAGTACTAAGAGAAAGTCCAACGATTCTAATATTGAAGATAGATTGAAGAGATGACGAAAGCTCAATTATGAGGCTACTACAAGTAACAGTGAGGTCCATTTATGTGAAGGTGAAATATCTTTACCTATCAACGAGGACAACAATGATCTCGAAAATGTACGAACTTATAAAGACCTCATTGAAGACGAAAAAGTTGCGATTTATAATCTTCTACGCCTTCATGAGATTTGTAACTATAACGTTGATAAAGAAGTTCAAGTTTGTAGTGGAGACATTGTTACAACTTTTACGTTAACAATAGAACTTAGTTCACAATTAAATTATATTGTCATATTGTATGATATTGTATTGTATCATATTGTATTAAATTATATTGTCATATTGCATTTATGATCAGTATATTTTGTTCTTCTAATTCTAATATTTAAGTTGTGATTGTAGTTTTGTTAATACCCTAGTTCTTTTAAAGTTTGGTATTACTTGTCCCTATTCGGATCTGATTTAGGTTACCTCAATTTATAGCACAAAAGAATACTTTGAAAATACTGATGGCTTAGTGACACTCTGTTTAAATCGTTGTATAGCACTGTAATACAGGGCTATATAAGACTATATTTTGTTAGGAGCACATGATTTGTTACCCAATTTCAGAAGAAAAACTGAACTCACTAAAATACGGAAACTGTTTTTGGACATTTATTCTTACCATAGTCATATATGCAAGGGACAATTGTACTGTTTGTTGAGACACTTGCCTCATATAAAGTTACTGCCTAATTTGTAGTTAACATGGCTAATACAAAGCATGATACACTACTTGCAGGTGAGGGAAGCAGACGTGGCGATACCTTGGTACCATTTACTTCTAGATAATGAATCGTACAAACAAACAATCACGTACTGCCATTGTTTATGGCAATCGCCATTCTGATATTAGCGTCACCAGTGGTTTATAACAACTTCTTTTTTCTGGCCCAATAACATTTAACATCGGTGGACGACAATTATTCCAGAGAGTATATTATATTACACCTAAAATAAAAAAAAAGGGCAGGAAAAATAAAAAACAAATAAAAACAGGACGAGAATCCTGGTTCAATTGCAAGGGCTCGATATGCTACGTTCATATTAAAGTAGTTACAACCTGGTACATTTTATGAGTACAGCGGCTATGTGCTTGCAAATTCCTGATAAACCCGCCTTGCAAGTACATGTAAACTCTACAATGGTTACATCTCCGTCATTGTGGATAAGTTTCCCACTTATTTTATGCGGAGAGTTCTTTACACCGCTAGTTTGCAAACATAGTGCCATAATTTGCACTAATTCCATAGTAGCAGATGTAGTTCCAAGTAAAATTATATGCTTGGCATTTACTAATGCCTCGCCCTCTGCAACACATCTACTCTCTGGAGTGGCTTGCAGGTAAGAAAACACTTTTCCCAATGAAAGAAAAACCTCTTCATTGAAATCGTCCATCATAACCTAAAAATAACGTTTTATATCAGTACAGGTACGCCGTATAAATATCTATTCTACTGATAAACAAAACTACATACCTTTGTTTTAAAAACCCCTTAAAGTGGATAAACGATTTGTACGTATAAAAATGTCCTAGTTAAGAAAATTTTTTCGAGTTTAAGCACAGCACACAAAAACACGTAACGGCACAGGAGAAATTTTACTCGCTTTCCCGATATTTGTTTACAAACATCAGCGCCCCCAACGGTAATTTTTGTAGCCAATAGATGTTTACAAAACGCCAAACAAGCTTCATTAGCGTGG
Source organism: Tetropium fuscum (assembly GCA_964058915.1). Classification (NCBI taxonomy): domain Eukaryota; kingdom Metazoa; phylum Arthropoda; class Insecta; order Coleoptera; family Cerambycidae; genus Tetropium; species Tetropium fuscum. Next base: position 108,018 of record CAXKVY010001687.1, read on the forward strand.
TAGATGCATCATCAAGACACGGATGTTGGAGGGGGCAATAAAACAAAAATCACGCCACGATCAGTAGGTGGTCTGTGTTCAAGGTTTCTCTATACATTGTGCCGCGTTTCCCTGTAGTGAGTCTGCCGTGCCGTGCCGTATTTTTTGTGGAATTCTAACCAAACTTTTGTTGTAGTTTTTATTAATTACATGTTAATTAATCATTATAGAATAACTTATTACTATAGAAGCGTTACAACGTAAGTCGTATTTTTATTCATTTATAAAATGATAGTTATAAGTTTCCTTAGATTTTAGCACTTTCTGTTGGAAATGATGAACAGACAGGTTAAAACACGTAATGAAACAAAATGTGAAATCTTTGGAAATATCCAGGAGTTAGCCACGAATGTTTTACCGGCTCACGAAGATGTGATGAGAGAATATTTGTGGACGAAAAATCATTTAATGGCGACGAGAAGAAAGGAACCAAATATTTCTGAAATATGCGAAGTTGTATCGTTAAAATTGGAGGCTATTTGGCAAAGAGCGTCTATTCCTATAATAAGTAGTCAAAGAATTATTCATCTGTTAGCTTACTACGATAAATACAGAAAGTTGTTAAAGTATTCAGACTCTCGTAAAAAAACACCAACATATATAAAATAATGATAAAATAAAAACATTTTAAGAAGAATCAAAAATCTATTTGATATATCAGCTTGCAAATGTACCGATTATTCCAAATGCAAATGTGACAAATGCCGCAAGGTACCTATTAAAGGGCAAGGGTTTTTAAGAGACCAAAGGACTTTCCGAAAAATGTGTATGGGTACAGTTGATGCTATTACAACAACACAATTAATACACAAAATGGAAAAAAAGTCGCCTGATAAAAAAATCGCTACATCGAAAATAGATAAAAAAGTGTCCGAAGTTGAATTTGATGACATACTTCATTATCATCAAATGAAGATAGTGAGGACAGCATGTATGTCCCACCCCATCAACAACAACAGACAGCATCTCCCTCGCAACCCTCAACTTCTAAAGGTATTTATGCTCGACACGTCGGCAGTTTCCTTTACTTGCTCTAGCTTGTGATCCTACCGGTGTATCCGATCGTGCTGCAGCAACCATGGTTACAGCAGTATTAGAAGATGTGGAACTGGTGACAAAAAACGATACTTCAAATGTATTGGATCGAATGACAATCAGAAGAGCCAGGAAAAAAGTCGATTAGATTTTGGGAAAGAAATGTCAGACGATATTGCCCATCAGTTTGGTTGATATTTCGATGGGAGGAAAGACAAAACCATGAAGTAACAGTTTGTAGGTGGAAAATATCATCGAACTACAATAACTGAAGAACATTATAGCTTAAGAAAAGAACCAGGTTCCCGCTATTTTGGCCATATTACACCAATATCTGGTTCCATCCTTGCAATAAAAACAAAAGTGTGATAGACTTTCTCCGTAAAAACGAAGTAGACGTGACAAAAATTGTTGCAGTTGGATGTGATGGGACTGCAGTAAATACTGGTGTAAAAGGAGGTGGTATTAGACTTGTGGAAGAAGAATTAGGAAGGCCGTTGCAATGGTTTTTATGCTTATTGCATGCAAATGAATTGCCACTGCGTAATTTGCTGCACCATCTGGATGGACAACTACAGGGCCTCGTGGATTTTCAGGGCCTATTGGAAAGAAATTGAGAGACTGCGAAAAATTACCAATAGTTTTATTTCAAAAAATTGAGACAAGTATTCCTGAATCTATCGATCAATCTGACCTTAGCACTGACCAGAAATATATGCTAGAAATGTGTCATGCTATTTCTATAGGATGCTGTCCATCAGATTTGGCCCAAAGAAACCCAGGAACATGTTTCATGCCCGGTGGTTAACAATTACTGCAAATCGGATTTTGAGATTGTATGTTGCTACCAATGGGCCCTCTGATAATTGGCAATTGGTGATGATATTGGCAAGGTTTATACTGAAGGTATACGCCCCGATTTGGTTCAGTATCAAATTAGATCCCGCCTGCACTAATGGAGCAAAATATTTATATAAAATGATTAGTTTATCTCGTTATCTGTATGACGACTTAAAAAATATCATAGATCCCGTCATCCAAAGAAATGGGTACTTTGGCCACTGTTGTGAAATGTGATAGCTGAGATTTTTCATTATTAATTTACGTGAATCTTGGCATTGGTCTTCTAATTTTAATTTTGACAGATATTAATTAATTGATTTTTTGCTTGTCATTATAAGTGACATATTATTACATTTTTATTTGTGAAAAACTAATTGTTGCATTTTAATTGTGTCTACGGTGTGCTACATCAAGCTTAGAGCAGTTGAAGGCGTGGAGAGTGGTTGGTGTTCCTAATCAGTTACTTTCTACTTCACTGTTGATAACGGATCTTCGCGGCCCCCGAATCCACGTGAGTTTGAGGGTTCTTTTACTCTCCGGCGAGCTAAATTAGGCCCAGTGACCTTATTCACTGGTGGCGCCCTGGTAGGTGAAAGAAAATCATCAACTCTTTTTTTTCTCTTCATGAAAATTAGTTAATTTTGTTTGGTCTCTCTGTGGGAACTGGGGCTAATAATTTTACATCCCATATATACCGAGAGAAACCCAACACGCCACCCCGAGAACATTTTGATCACTATGCTTTCGGATGAACGACCATTCATAAGGGAATTAACCTATACACGGATACTGAAAATTAGGCCATCAAGAGGACAGGGCCCGGGAGAAATTCGACTATTTGACTGAACTAACGTCTAATATGGATAATTTAGAGGCTCAGATAAAATCAAAGGCAGATCCGGAGAAAGAGATCCGGAGATTTCCCGTTCCCTTGTCATACCCAGTCAGTTGTTGAACGAACTGTAAAACTGGTAACAGAAGCATCTGTTGAGTCTGCGGTGAAGACTCTCGGGATGGTTTCATTCGAGCCAGACTGAAATCAAGAGCGATAATGCCATCTTTTGAAACCATAGCTGATTATCGGACACATAATTAACACAGTTGTCTAGCATTCTAAGTTTAATTTTATGTTTGTTTTTGAAATACATTTTTGAACAAAATATTTTTTTTTTGTTAATTTAGGTTTGCTGTGGTTTTAAAAGTTATTATTTGTCGTCAATATATCCCAAAAAAAAATCTACAGTTTTGGCCTTTTTTTCATGTTGCCCGTGGTAGTTTCTGGTGTAGTAACGTCACATGACATGTGCAACATGCTATAATATTTTTTTTCGAATTTCCTTTGGTGTGTTAGTTTTTCACTATTCAGCAACTTTTAACGCCCCAGGCTACCAGAAAGAAAATCTTTATAATTTCTCTCATGAAAACGGTCCACCCTAGTGGACACCACTGACAAAACACCACAGGGTGGTCGGCCACGCTGAAGTGGCCAAGACGTTGGACGTTATTTTTACAACTGGACTGACTCGCACCGCGACATTGAGTAAATATCCTTTCATTAGCAATTTAAAAATGCTGAACCCACCGAAATCAAATTCGGATATAAAATTGTCAATTTGGGACACCTTTGTAAAAAGGGATGACTGGCGGTTTAAACTGCAGCACCAGATTAGTGCAGTAATATCTGCACTCGGTAAAATAAATAACACGTCAATCGAAAAAAAAGCGGGGGGGGGGGGCTTCCATGAAAGATAATGGAATACGCAAATGACGCTACAAAATTGCTGATTAATTGGCAACATACTTACGTCAGTTTAAGTCGTGAAATGAAGTAGACGTTAAATAATAAAGACGCCGATAAATGGCTCTTTGGTGTGGACCTGGAAACCCGGATTAAGACAGCAAAGAATATCAAGCGTTCATCATTAGATTTAAAACAAAAATGTAAAAATACGAAACAACCCTCCTTGAAAAATAGTACGTCTTTTTTAAACTGGAAAAGCCCATTTACAAATACAAAATTGTTCATCAAGGCGGGCAAGTGTATCAAAAGAATCGCCTCCCCTCAACAAATCAGAATCTACGCTCACAAAATACACATCTTCAGCACCCACAACGAAATTATAATCAAATACAAACGGCATATCACAAACAGAAGTAGCCCACGTAAGTAAAAAAATTGCGGGCCGATTAAATTTTTTTTAAATAAGCCAACAAAACAAATCAGTTTCATTATTGTGTTGTGACAATACCTTTGTTGACGCACCCAAAATATCTTTGTTTTCAGAAGTTTCTAGATTTAAATAATGGTACATTTTAATTATTTTAATTGTTAATAAATGCGCATCGGCTAAGAGTACAAATTTCTGTAGCCTAAAAGCCCTTAGTAAATGCAGCGGCAACGGTACACAATGTACAGATCTCTTGAGCAGTTGAAACTATGCATTTTTGGAAACTTGTTAATGGACCTAGGTAGAATTATACTATTTTGTGGGTTAGGACTATTCACCTACAAGGCGGCGATATGTGGCATTTTTATTTCATAAATTTTAAATAACGCCTGTATAGCAATCAACAAATATTACATCGGAAACTAGCTATTCAATAAGCTACTTTACCTTCTTTGCTACCAACGCGGCCATATTAAAACAATTTTTACACCGATTGTCGGAAATATATTTTAGCGTATATGTGTAGTGTACAATATGTGGCTTACACAGTTGTATTTTGAAACATTGTATAATAAATCTACCACAATATATATCAGTGAATAGTCCTAAGAGGCTTAGGACTATTCACTAAAAATAACAAATCCAGTCCTCAAACATTCTCGTTAGTTGTGGACAGACCTAATCCACAAAAATAACGTTAAAAATTATTTCTCGAAACCCTTAATTTATCATTTCAAGTAAAATAATTCCAGAAAGACCCATCAGCATTCCACTAACGTCCAAATCTCTTCTCGAAACGTGCAAGACGAAATAGAACATTGATCCAAAATTAAGAAACTGAGTAGGAAGAGAAAGGGAAACCCGGACAAATGGAAACGCAATGTTCAAAGGTCATTGAGAATGGAAGAAAAAGAGTATAAAACACAAAATGGAAAGTGAAAGAGGCTAAGAATCAGCAAGTGTGAAGAGAAGTATCTTGCCGTTGCCACTACAATATCGTAACACTCATTTTGCAGCTATTCGTGAAGCTATTTTTAAGGAATTTTGTAATATTAAAACTGAAGAACTTAGTTGGAACTATACCTCAAAGCACGTTAGTCGGATTCTAAAGAAACGAGCCTATGCTTATGCTGACAGTTACAGAAAATTTACGAATGTGTATTCGCTTACCTACAATCACGTGTCACATCAAGTGTGCAAACATTTTTGTTAAAACTTTACGTATTTCTAGCAAAAAAATAAGATATCTGCTCATGGAATTGTAGAATCTGACAAAAAGGGCAAAAACACCACCCCAAAAGAAATCTGAGGAAACCAGGAACATTATGAAAGAACATATTAGGTGCCTACCCCTTTTCTCCTCACCTTACTGTCGGAGCACAACAAAAAGAGGCTTATCAGAGAGGTTATATCTAGACTATAAAGATCACTGCAACTTGGTGTGGAATCATAAGAGACATCAGTTTTTACAAAAAAAAACTTTTCTAACGAATTCAACATTGGGTTTCATCGCCCAAAAAAAGACCAATGTGATTTTTGCTCCCAATTTTATAATAAGAGTGAGACTGCTAAGCAGCTCCTGGAAGATGATATGAATGCACAACTGTCAAGAAAACAAGAAGTAAAAGACAACAAGGAAATGTACTGGCAAAAATTGACAATTCTTTTGTATGTTACACCATGGGCATGGAGAAGAGTCTTGTAACACAGAACACAGAACATATTTCCCCTGTATACAGAATCTCTACCAATGGAAAGAAGAAAGTGGGGGTTTACAACTATCATAATTTTAATAATTCACTTAAAACTTTTGAGAAAAATGCAGTTCAGAATAGCAATTCTTCATCAGATGAAAACCAATTAATTTCCCATTAAAAAGTAAAGTTTAGTATGACTAACTACTAACGTTTTTTTGTTCGCCCACCACATTAACGTAGTAGGCCCTGCAATTTTGTTGCTGTCACGATTCGATCGATCGATCGAAATCAGACTAATTACAAAAAATGGAACACAATTTCGTGAACTTTATTTATTATTTTATGTGGTTAGAATTATTATCTAGTTTTCTAGTTTTAGAGAATTTTATTAATTCAAAGTAATTGTGAAAAGTTCTAACCAACAAATTACGTGGAAATAACAGAACAGCTTGACCGAAAATCTTTAACAACGTTTTACTCAAAACAGAAATATGCGGCTTAGGACCATTCACCTCCAAGGCGACGATATGTTTGTGTTGTATGTTATGAATTCATACTCCTTACCTGTAACAACCAATAGTAACTTTAAGTTTTACGCGGGCAATTTAAATGTCGTATTAAATTCAACTACATTGTCCGCAAAGAGTGCGCACCCTAAGAGTGCGCATTAATAGATATTGCGCACTCTTTGTCGGTCAGAACATCTTGTATTAGTCTTTTATTATTTTTAGGTACCTACCTAGGCAAAAATGGGTAAATATACCATAAAAAGTCAGCGACAACTCCTTTTCACAGAATTTTCACACAGCGACAACTCATTTTCACTCTTTCCCGACGCGCGCACTCTTTAGCGACTATGGTGCGCACTCCCTACCTACTAGTCGGTTAAGAGTGCTCATTTGCAAGAATATCTATTTTTGTTTGTTTTTGAGGAAATCATATAAATGAGTTAAAAATTTTATGTGGAAATGTACTGTTATTTGTCATTACAAGTTATATTAAATGTATGTGTTTTCATTTCATTAAATGTAGCTCCTACAGGCATTTAACAAGTGTTGTAATCATAAATACATCACTGTTGTAATCATAAGTGTTAAACGTTTGTTCTAAAACTTCATTTTTAATTGACTGGTTTTGCTCCAGATGTTTTCTTGAATCCTTGTTAAATTTGAAAGAAATCTCACAGCCACACTATATGATCAACACTATATGATCCAACATACTTCTGATAGTTTATTGAAGTTACATATTGAATATTATGCATGTTCTTTTATGTTTGTTGAGGTTACTTTGATTGGAATAACTAGCAGAACAAAAGGATGCAAGTTACACAAAATAGTGTTTCCCAATATGTTTCATACAAGATTTTTTCTCTTTTTCACCAATTTTATATTTTATGAGAAGAAAACTAGGAATTTTATACGTTTAAAAACAATCCAGTAGGCTGTAACGGTGTGACACCTCGTCACTTTCATGGCTTGTCAGGTCTAAATAACCTACTATGTAATAAACTTTATTAAATTTAACACGATGCGTCTGCGGCAAATCATAACCTAACAATCATAAATCAAAACATTAAATAATCAGAAACCCCGCACTCAATACTATGCTGCCATTGGCTTTTAATCAACCAATAGAATTGTCACAGCGTGGCAGCCAGCATGTATGATACAACGTATTCTGGGGGAATCAACTATCCAGTTTTATTTAAGAAGTTTGTGGATCAGATCTCAGTTGCTGATAAAAATTAAATATTTATCTCTGAGCGAAGTCGATGCAATTAATACATATCCGTTTATTTTTTTAAGAATGTCGATTTATCCATAGTTGACGTAATGCCCGTTAAAGAATCGATGAATATGTAAAATGTATGCTCTATACGCACTCTTTGTTTGTTATTACAATGAAGTATTCATTATTTACATGCATTTTTAACTGTGGTCGAAGAAGTTCAATGAACGTGGGACGCACCTGAATAATTAGCACTTCAGAGAAGAAAACGGGGAACAACTCAAACTAATCGACTGTGTGTATGATGCGATGGTTTCTTTCCTTTATAATATAACGTACATTTTAGCTACTAAATATACATGGTGGGGCATAGTGCGTCGAACTTCGATATCTCGAGATTAAAAAAAATTAAAGCAAACTAAATAAAAAAGTCTATAACTGGAAATTATTTTCGAATATACGGGGCGAGCCAAGAAAAAATTACAGGACAAGTGCCTTTTTTAAAATGGAGTGCTATGTATATCACTCAGTATATTTTTTGAAGCCCCTTTCTAGTCTCCTTTCACTCCTTTATTATTATTAACGATCTCTCAACCACTTGGATATAACTATTTTTTTTTGCTGAAATAATGCAATCTGCAGATAGATATTAAAAAACTCAAAAACAATTAAAAAACAATTATGGGTTTGGAGGTCATCTTATGTGAGTACCAGTTACGAAACATCTAATTAATGTTTTTGAATCATTTTCATTTCCTAAAAATGTTAAAATTAAAATTTTCTCAATTTTTTCCAAATGGAATTCCCTGTATATTTTTCAACGATGTGATGTATACATGAAAAACGACAATTTTTTATAAATACTTCCCTAAGGCTAATTGCAACCATTTTCGTTTTTTAAATAAGTACTTCCCTAATTATTTTATTGAGCAATAATTACAAAATTCAAAAATAAATTTAAAAACAGAGGATTCCTCAAAAAACTCGTTAGAAAAAATTATAATAAATGTTCCACATGTGCCCATATTGATTGACACATATCTCTATGTGTTTTTGAAATGAGGTTCCCACTGTTCCTAAAACTGCCGGTGTGATAGATCTAAAGGTAGGTGTTATTTATTCCTTCATATTTCGTACTGTTTTTGGTGTGTCTATATAAACAATTTCCTTCTCGTATACCTATTAAAAGAAATCCAGTTTTGTAAGATCTGGGGATCTACCAGGCCATTTAATGGATCCATTCCTTCCAATCCATCGATGAGGGTAGGTATTATTTAAGTGGCCTTTAACTGAATTTAAATGATGCGGTGGAGCACCATCTTGCTGAAACCACATCCTATTTGCATTTACTTCAGGGAGATTTACCAATAATTCTGGCAGATAATTTTCCAAAAAAATCAAGATAAATAGCTCCAGTCAATGTGCCATCAAGGAAATGTGGTCCTATTACATATTCTCCAATAATTCCTGCCAAAACGTTTATTTATAGACTATCAATACTGGTTATCAACTTGCATAAAAAAGAGGATTTTCCGAAGCATAATAATGGAAATTATGCCTATGAACAAATTCATTTTTCTGAAAAGTTGCCTCATCAGTAAATAAAACATTATTGAAGAAGTCGACATCATTTTGCATTTTACCTCTGGCCCAAGTACAAAATTGTAGGCGCTTTCGAACGAAAATCATGATCAGATAATTCCTGGTGGAATTGAATATAATATGGATGCAACTTTTTTTTAAAGATTTGACCCCACAGACCGCCTACTTATTCCTACTAATGAGCTCAGTTCGCTTTGACTAACATGGTGATTCTCAACCGTTGCCAGCACCACAGAAAACGTTGTTCATTCACAACACGTTTTATTCGTTCACTTTTTTTTATATTCGACATTTCCGTTTTCCAGAAATCTATCGAGAAGGGTTTGGTCTGCTAACATCACGAATCCTTCTTCCAGTACAACGTTGATGATAGATTCTAGTGGCAAGTAAACAATTTCTGTCTCACTCGCCCACAAAAGTAATGTCTACATGTTCCGCTGTATTAAAATTCATATTGTAAAATTCCAACTAGGTATTTTAAATTCAATACAATGTAATGAAGTAGAAATAATTACCACCTCATTACGTTAAATTCAATTTTATTTTATTCTCTCCGTTAATATGCCTCGAAAAATTTCATTTCTTTTTAGGTAATTGGTAATAAATTGTACATTCAGTTCTGCTTATAACGAGGTCATAAACAAACCCCTTCTGGGTACCCCGCCGCCGTCAGTAGTTTTTCCAGTATCAATAATCCGCGTAACCGTCACCTCAAAGCAGCGAAATATCGGACAGCGCCACATGCGCTGCACTCCCAACGATATCAGTAGGTAGGGAGATCACGCGTCAACGCGAAAAAAACCGTCCAAAATCATATAAAAGCAGCTCCACAGCACTGTAAAGTCAGTTAGCATTCTGCACCCTTCGCTAACCAAGCATTCTGCACCCTTCGGGTCGTCGCATTTTGCATCCTCCGCCTCCGCTAACCCAAAAGCATTCTGCACCCTTCGGGTCGTCGCATTTTGCATCCTCCGCCTCCGCTAACCCAAAAGCATTCTGCACCCTTCGGGTCGTCGCATTTTGCATCCTCCGCCTCCGCTATCCAAAAAGCATTCTGCACCCTTCGGGTCGTCGCATTTTGCTTCCTCCGCCTCCGCTATCCAAAAAGCATTCTGCACCCTTCGGGTCGTCGCATTTTGCATCCTCCGCCTTCGCTGCCGCTTTCGTTGCTGTTATTCTGTAATCTGACAAGTTGCGACTTGCCGTGATTGCCGCTACCGATCCCCGTCACGAAAGAAAAGTAAGTGTACTTTATTAACAAGCGCTAAGGAAATCCAGTCTCCGAACTCGTAGTTAAATACATGTGGAAATCGTGTGGGTTTACCCAATAGGCTGTAGTTCGGGTCGTAGCATCCTGCACCCTTCGGGTTGTCGCATTTTGCATCCACCCTTCTGCTGAGCATTTTGCATGCAGCAGGGACTCCACAGGCTACCTGGGTCACGCACGCAATTTTCACTATTCGGTCTTCGGCATTAATGTTAGATACACGTGGAAACCGTGTGGGTTCACTCAATAGGCTGTAGTTCGGGTCGTAGCATCCTGCACCCTTCGGGTTGTCGCATTTTGCATCCACCCTTCTGCTGAGCATTTTGCATGCAGCAGGGACTCCACAGGCTACCTGAGTCACGCACGCAGTTTTCACTATTCGGTCATCGAAATCGTAGCCAAGTCTACGTGGGAATCGTTTGGGTTCACTCAATAGGCTGTAGTTCGGGTCGTAGCATCCTGCACCCTTCGGGTTGTCGCATTTTGCATCCACCCTTCTGCTGAGCATTCTGCATGCAGCAGGGACTCCACATGCTACCTGAGTCACGCAAGCAACTTCCGACAAAACTAGTCCGCGTACATCATATCCGCGAAAGATTGGATTTCCTACACGCTGCACGCTTTACTGTAGTATTATTGCTTCCTCCGCTTACCAATAAAGTAGTACCATTTATTTTCACTCGCCGCCCCTTTGTTATCCCGCTTTAAGTGTTTATTCGTAACGCTTTTCATCCCCATGACGTAACTCGCTATAGGCAGACTCGCTATAGCCCTCTGTATATATGTAAATACCGGTGTGACCGAAATAATAAATCCTGTAAATAAAATCTGTTGTAATCATAAACCGGTGTTCTTCTTGAAGATAGGGTAATACAAGGCCTATCGGTGTATCACGTGACCTGGCTTCCGCCCCTCTCTACAAAAGTTATCCGGGGCCCCTACAGATACTGCCTGTAGGAAAAAGTGGTCTGTCTGCACTCTAAACAGACAGTGGCGCTCGAGATAAAACCTCCGCACCGAAGCTAAGAGCGTCACAAAATGGCGCCCAAGATCAGGGACTTTAAGCGTGTAAAAGAACACCGTCTCGCGTGGAAATCACGCCACGCGTGAAAATCTCCGCCGCAAGAGGAAAGTGCTTGAGGGGTGTCATATTCGAAGTACCTGGAGCTCAGGAATCGATTGCGACCATTGCCGAACTTCTCCGAGCACACCCGAAGCCGTTTTAGGGATTTTTATGACCGGCCGACATTCTGGAATAAAAGAAGTGACTTTCAGGCGAGTTAACAGTCAAAGAGGCTGCATACCAAGTCACAAGGCCGAAACTTGACCGAACACTTCCGAAGGTGTCCGAGGAAGCCCGAACCCGTAATTTCGATGTGAGGTGTCGTTTTCTACTAAACGAGAGCCGAGGAAGCGATTGCCACCATCGGCCGTGCTCTAAGACCCACCGATCAAGGAAAACCTACGTTGTCTACGAGGCGAGAAACAAAAAGCGTTAAAAACCACTTATCATCAATAATTGAACTGGCCGGCATGATTTCTGCCATATTTCACCGTTGAAATAGATAGTGCCCAACATACTTGACCGCCAACGCAACCGAGTAGACCCATCGTGTAACACCTCATTTGATAGGAAGTCAGGGGTCAGGAATCGATTGCCACCATCAAAATTCCATTCGGACCAGTGATTGTAGAGATAGGTCTACCAGACCGGAGTGGAAATCCAAAGTCCGGCAAAACCGACGGAAAACGAAACAATATGCCCCCCTGGACCAAATATTGAGGACCCAGCTCAGACCGACTGTTTGGTAGTACGCAGCATACTTGACCGAGAGAGAGCGCGGTTACACCCGTCGTGTGACGTGTCATTTACCAGTAAATCGAGGGTCAGGAATACATTGCCACCGTCAAAAATCTATTCTGACCAGCCGTTGCAAAGATCGGTCTACCAGACCGAAGTGGAAAAACCACTCCCTCTGAAACTTAGTTGAGCATCATCGTAGAGACAACGTGCATTGTAGTTTGAGGACCCAGCCCGCCAAACCGAAACCCGCCCAAATTACGACAGCTTTTCTAGTCCCAAAGCGATATTTCTCCGTAACCCTTCGTTTCAAGCGATAACACGCAAGATGGCTAATGAAAAAGAGTTGAAAGTGACGCTACCTGTCCTGGCCGAGGAAGGTAGCGGTACTGATTCCGGAGACCAAAGGTTAAGCTGGATATATAAACTGAGGAAAGACCAGCTTGACGCCGAACTAGAAAAGTTCCACCTGGATATGGCAGGAACAGTCGAGGACAAGAAGAAACGCCTCGTTAAATTTATCCGCGATGGCTGTACCTCCCCGCTCCCCTCCACATCTCAGAATCGTTTTCTGCCACCCCCGTCCGCCCCGCTATTCCCGACGACCGTAACCACCTCACCGACTGTCGATGAAATATGTGAAAAAGCCCGCCGATGGAATCTGCATTTCAATGGAAAAACAGATCCCGTAGAATTTCTGGAAAAATTGACAGACTTCCAGGAGTACTTCCAGGCAGACAGACTTCCACTGACACTCCGTACACCGCTTTACTACCAGCCCTTTGTGGTATGTTTCAAGGCAACGCTCTAGCCTGGTACCGAAATAACCGACCCCTGTGGAAATCCTGGAGAGATTTCTTGGCCGATTTCAAACTGTTTTTCCTCTCCGCCACCTACCAAATGTCGCTAGAAGAGGAGATATTCAACCGTCGTCAGATGCCTGGAGAGGCTGGCCAAGAATATGTCCTAGCACTACAAACGATAATTCGTAGGCATGGGGTTGTACCGCCTGTATATCAACCTACGCCCCGAGTACCGGATGTATATCCGTCAGAGTGAGGTCCGAAGTATTCGTGACCTAGTAGATAAGATAAAGGAGTATGAAGCACTTTAACAAGAACAAGCTGTACTCCGACCGACAATAGCCACTATCCAAACAGTTACTTCGACGTCAGAAGAGTCAAGCGTCGTCCCACAACCACCTTCTGAAGGATACCGAAGTATTGGATCACTGCGAACTAGGCCATCGACACCATGAAAGTGCTGGCGTTGCGGAAATGCCGGTCACTTCCGTAACGAATGCCGTTCTCATACAAGGCTATTCTGTTCCCGCTGTGGCCAAGAAGGCATCATGACACGTTACTGTCAGTGCCCAAAAGCAACGCACTCTGCTACCAGTCTTGAGCCGCAACATGAGCCGAACGCCTCAGAGGAAATCGCAACTAGGCTGCTAGACAACCGCTTATTTGTGCCAATTCAGATTTATGGAGAGAAATTTTCTGCCTTAATTGACACAGGTGCTGCTCGCTCATACATAGGAGATAGGGTACATGATCTATGCACCCGCTATGGCCAATCCGGGATAAACGTGTGCACGACTGCAGCAAAACTAGCAGACAGTAGTTCGATTCCCGTCAACCGCTATTACCATTTGGAATTTACAGTAGCTGAAAATACATTTAGCGAAATAATGTATCACTTCGAAAACCTCTTGTCAGATGTCGTGTTCGGGATGGATATCCTGACCAAGTACTTCACCATTGATTTACCAACCTCCACGGTTGCGATACGTAAACGTCCCGTCCTCACATCACCGATAGTTGACCTACTAGGAGTACTAGCAGTATCGCTAGCCCCAGAGAAGGAGATGTTAAGCTCCTCAAAAGTGAAGTTGACCAGGAATCCGTCTTATTGTTCCCAGAATGTGCAGATGCAGAACAGCGGAAGAAAGGAAGATACTGATCTGCTGCACACTGGCAATACAAGTCCGTTATCACACAATTCTGCAGATACCAAGGGATCGCACATCACCGAGGATGTGCCAGTCTGCGCCTGGTATCTTCGAAAGATAACCCAAGTTGAGAGAAACCCAAAGGCCTTTCCGACATATTGCATTCGCAATAATCGCCTGTTTCGAAGCTTTGGAGTATCTTCGGCGCATGCAGAAGGAAATCTGTCCGCCACATTAAAATTTTGTGTACCAAAGCCGCTCCGTAAAAGGCTGATAGAAGAAAATCATGCTAAGTCCCAGGAAGGACACATGACGATCTCTAGAACCAAAACTAAAGTTTCTCACTGTTATTATTGGCCTGGCATGTTCCGAGATATTGCAGAGTATGTCCGTAATTGTGCACATTGCAAGCAATTTACACAGCCGGCCGTAAAGATGCAAAGAGTATCCAGACGAAGCAGTGAGATTGCACGATGTAATCCGATGACCTCAGTGTCCCAGACCAGTACCAGAAATATAGCCGAAGCCGCAGTCGTATCTGTCAAGCCTGTCTCCGTCCAAATGGTTTTTAAAGATACGAGGCATAAGCTAGTAAAAGACTCCGCTAGTATGCAAAGAAATTTCGCATCTAGACACCTGCCTGTAGAAGACAGTAAACTATGCTGGCGTTGTGGCAACCCTGGCCACTCCCGCGTAAATTGTCGCCGACCTGCCCGCTTGTTCTGTTCCCGATGTGGGCTATTAGGAATAATGTCCCGCAACTGCCGCTGTACATCTGATAGCCTAAGTCAAAGAGACATTGGTGCCAGAATTTCCGTCCATCATCAGACCCCTATTTCCGGAGACCAGAATCCCGCAAGATCCAGAGGGCTAGCCACACCGGACCACGAACTATAGGCATCACGTAGCTTCTGTCCTAGCACGCTGCCCCCTTTACGAAGATATATCGAAAGGTATAAAGTTTCAGTTTTTTTTTATAATTAACTATTTTCCGTTAGGTTTGTAAAAAGGTGAATGGACTCCTCAATAAAAGAGATCCCCTAACGAAAGGGGTGGAGCCCACGCCTTTCCTTTAGTTGTAGAAAAAAATAATAATCCCGCTTATTATTTTTTTTTAGGAAGTAAGAGGGGGATGTAATGAAGTAGAAATAATTACCACCTCATTACGTTAAATTCAATTTTATTTTATTCTCTCCGTTAATATGCCTCGAAAAATTTCATTTCTTTTTAGGTAAATATTGGTAATAAATTGTACATTCAGTTCTGCTTATAACGAGGTCATAAACAAACCCCTTCTGGGTACCCCGCCGCCGTCAGTAGTTTTTCCAGTATCAATAATCCGCGTAACCGTCACCTCAAAGCAGCGAAATATCGGACAGCGCCACATGCGCTGCACTCCCAACGATATCAGTAGGTAGGGAGATCACGCGTCAACGCGAAAAAAACCGTCCAAAATCATATAAAAGCAGCTCCACAGCACTGTAAAGTCAGTTAGCATTCTTCGCTAACCAAGCATTCTGCACCCTTCGGGTCGTCGCATTTTGCATCCTCCGCCTCCGCTAACCCAAAAGCATTCTGCACCCTTCGGGTCGTCGCATTTTGCATCCTCCGCCTCCGCTATCCAAAAAGCATTCTGCACCCTTCGGGTCGTCGCATTTTGCTTCCTCCGCCTCCGCTATCCAAAAAGCATTCTGCACCCTTCGGGTCGTCGCATTTTGCATCCTCCGCCTTCGCTGCCGCTTTCGTTGCTGTTATTCTGTAATCTGACAAGTTGCGACTTGCCGTGATTGCCGCTACCGATCCCCGTCACGAAAGAAAAGTAAGTGTACTTTATTAACTAGCGCTAAGGAAATCCAGTCTCCGAACTCGTAGTTAAATACATGTGGAAATCGTGTGGGTTTACCCAATAGGCTGTAGTTCGGGTCGTAGCATCCTGCACCCTTCGGGTTGTCGCATTTTGCATCCACCCTTCTGCTGAGCATTTTGCATGCAGCAGGGACTCCATAGGCTACCTGGGTCACGCACGCAATTTTCACTATTCGGTCTTCGGCATTAATGTTAGATACACGTGGAAACCGTGTGGGTTCACTCAATAGGCTGTAGTTCGGGTCGTAGCATCCTGCACCCTTCGGGTTGTCGCATTTTGCATCCACCCTTCTGCTGAGCATTTTGCATGTAGCAGGGACTCCACAGGCTACCTGAGTCACGCACGCAGTTTTCACTATTCGGTCATCGAAATCGTAGCCAAGTCTACGTGGAAATCGTTTGGGTTCACTCAATAGGCTGTAGTTCGGGTCGTAGCATCCTGCACCCTTCGGGTTGTCGCATTTTGCATCCACCCTTCTGCTGAGCATTCTGCATGCAGCAGGGACTCCACAGGCTACCTGAGTCACGCAAGCAACTTCCGACAAAACTAGTCCGCGTACATCATATCCGCGAAAGTTTGGATTTCCTACACGCTGCACGCTTTACTGTAGTATTATTGCTTCCTCCGCTTACTAAAGTAGTACCATTTATTTTCACTGGCCGCCCCTTTGTTATCCCGCTTTAAGCCTTTATTCGTAACGCTTTTCATCCCCATGACGTAACTCGCTATAGGCAGACTGAATACCCTCTGTATATATGTAAATACCGGTGTGACCGAAATAATAAATCCTGTAAATAAAATCTGTTGTAATCATAAACCGGTGTTCTTCTTGAAGATAGGGTAATACAAGGCCTATCGGTGTATCACGTGACCTGGCTTCCGCCCTTCTCCACAAAAGTTATCCGGGGCCCCTACAGATACTGCCTGTAGGGAAAAGTGATCTGTCTGCACTCTAAACAGACAGTGGCGCTCGAGATAAAACCTCCGCACCGAAGCTAAGAGCGTCACAACAAATTACACGACAATTTATACCAAACTGAGTTTATACTTCTTGAATTTGATACTTATTTATTTATAAAACGAAAATGGTTACCATTAGCGATAGGGAAGTACTAAAAAAATGTTTGTTTTTCGTTTCTACATCACATCGTCGAAAAATATACAGGGTGTTCCATTTTGAAAAAAAAAATGAGAAAATCAATTTTAAAACATCTTAATTGAAAAATAAACACTTATTTATTTATAAAACGATAAAAAAATTGAGAAAATTCAATTTAAAAAGTTCAAAGTCAATTTAAAAAGTTCTTAAGTGAAAAATAATTTTTAGCCACCCTGTACATTTTTAAAACATGAAAATGATTACACACGAATGATTACACAGTGAAAACACTAGTAACTGTCCCGTAACTGTTATTCACATAAATTTTTCTTAAAACCCATAATTGTGACTGTAGTGATTTTTTTAATATCCATCTGTAGATTGCTTTATTTCAACAAATCATTGTATCAAAGTGGCAGATGGTCAACAATAATATAGGAGTAAAAGGAGACTAGAAAGGGCCTTCAAAAAATTTACTGATACGCACAGCATTCTTGCTCATTTGAGACTCAGTTGAGACAGGCCCTAAACCTACTCATCACGGCCCTTTCAACCATGAATGGCCAATAGAGTGAAGCCTGATGCCCTGCAGATCGCCTCTTTGGGAACGTCAACGGACCAAAATAGAGGTGATCGTAAAATAAAGGTGTCGACACCAGACTGGAGCCTGATCTCAGGTTCAAAGTTCGAGGCTACCAGATCTACCGCAGAGACCGGAACAGAAACGGGGGAGGCGTAGCCCTGCTAGTGAAATCCAGCCTAGATCGCCATGCTCTGGCACTCAGCACGGACAATATGGAAGCCGTCACCGTGGTCATAAACACCAGGATCAAAGGAAAAATCAACATCACAGCAGCCTACATTCCCCCGCGAAGTTAACTGCTCAGCGAGGATCCCTACGAGGAAGCCCTACTACCACCCGGAGCCCAAGGAATCGTCATCGGGGACCTGAAGGCGAAAACAACGGACTTGAATAGCGCATACACCAACCAGTCAGGACGCCAGCTACGAAGATACCTAGAGCACTCAACGTCATGGCGCTGGGACCTCCGGAGCCCACCCACTTCCCCTCTCACGGAGGGCGACCGGACGTGCTTGACATTGCACTAATTCGCAATCTACCTATGCAGTTCAACCTCAAGAACCTCAGGGAGGGATCCTCGGACCACTACATCATCCTGCTCCACCTGGGCATAACACAGGCGGACAACGACGAATGGATCACAAAGAAAAGGACGGACTGGCCGAAGTTCCAGGCCCATCTGCAAAGATCCATTAATATACCCCGAATGGAGGACGAACTTGAGGTCGAAGCAGCCATCGCCCACCTCGAGGAATGCATAGGCGCAGCGCTAAGTGCCAGCACAACGGAAACCACCGTGAGACGGGAAGCATACCCAACCGGAGAAATTTGCGAAGAGACCAAACTACTAATGTGACCGCAGAAGAACGAAGAAACGCGCTATCAGGACACAACACCCAGCGGATAAGAACTTGGTCAACCAACTCAACCGGAGAGTCAAGGCAGCCCTCCAAGAGCACCGAGACGAAAGATGGCAGCTCCATCCGGAGTCCCTAGACCCCCAGGATAACAGCCTATGGAAAGTGCAGCGAACCCTGAGGTCCACCCGAAATCCACGGCGAGAGAGGACTTATCTACACCCGACGAGAAAAGGCGGAAGCTTTCGCCGACAATCTCGAGCTGCACTGTAACGCGTTCGACCCGCCGAACGAGGCCGAGGACCACGTAGACGAAGTGAACCGAAGGGCTAGGCGACTAAGACGACAGCTAGACGAGAACCAGATCCGACCATCATCTCAGAAGAGATCATTGGTATTCTGGCCCACGTCAACGTACGGAAGGCACCTGGTTGAGACGGGATAGGAAACCGGACTCTCAGGAAGCTCCCTCGTAATGGAGTCATCACAAACGCTATTCTGAGGCTCCGCTATTTCCCCTCCAGATGGAAAAAGGCAGACGTGATTTGCATCCCCAACCCCGGAAAAGACCACCGCTGCCCAAAAAATGTAGGTCGATTAGCCTACTGCCAACGATGAGCAAAATTGTCGAAAATGTCATCTTGGACAGGATCAAGGTGAAATCAGAAGAGATAGAAGCCATCCCAGATGAGCAGTTCGCGTTCAGAGGAGGACATTCCCTGAACCTCCAAGTGCTGAGGCTAGCGTAGTACATCACGGAGGGATTTAACCGAAGAGGGGTCACAGGGGCAATCTTCCTGGATATCGCTAAAGCCTTCGACAGAGTATGGCACGACGGATGGTCATCAAGATGATGGACGCCGGTTTCCCTCCTAAAGCTAATCCCATCCTACCTACTAGGCCGGACCATCCGAGCCAAAGTGGAAGGAGAGCTGTCAACCGACTTCTAGAAGCAGGAGTGCCCCAGGGGACCGTACTCTCCCCGCACCTGTTCAACCTATACACCGCAGACATGCCGAGGACGAACAACACCACCATGGTGCTCTACGCAGACGACACCGCCATCCTCGTCAGATCCTGGCAAGCGAAGGAGGCCACCCGCTACCTGTAGGAAGCAGGTGGCGCTTCGCTTCTCGAGGACTGGTGCAACCGATGGAAGGTGGAAAACAACGCGGAGAAAAGCCAAGCAGTGCTGTTCCGAAGCGTTGCAATGCTGTAATGATTTCCAATTTCTTTTGAATGTCTAATAATTACCCTTTCATTCAATTTCCATCCATAACTACAAAAACTTAAAGAAATTGAATGTAGGGTCTAACGGCATGTTAGAAGATGCCGTTTAAAAATCATCAAACATTCACATCAGTAGCGTTTAACAGGCGTACGTTATGAGACAAATATCACAAATACATCATCATACCAATTTTAAAATTTCAAGTATTAATATTCACATAGTACTAAAAATATTAGGCTTTAACTACGTTCATTAGTGTAACCACTAACAAAAACAAACAGCTCATATACTCAGCTGACGCAAATGACCAAATTAGCTGCTATACATTTATTTATTAACTTTAAATATTTATTTGAATCAGACAAATATTTTGTGTGGATTCCATCAGTGTGTATTATTCAATTCACATTCTACCGATAATTAATGAAGTATATATTAAACATCCATACTTTAGAGCATAAATTTATTCTTCACAAATGTTTTCAACTTAAAAAATATTTACTTAATATGCGTTCGTGTATTAAGTGTATTAAGTAAAATATATATATATATATATATATATATATATATATATATATATATATATATATATATATATATATATATATATATATATATATATATATATATATATATATATATATATATATATATATATATATATATATATATATATATATATATATATATATATATATATATATATATATATAATTATTATCTACGTTATGCAGAACAATATTTGATATTGATTCTTATTTTTAACTTACGTATAAATATATTATGTGGAAGATAGTTCCATGCAACAATCTATTTCCAGATTTTAATATATCAATAAAATATACTTAGGAAAACGCGAGTATGAAACAATAGTTTTTTGCATTACATATACCTGCACTATGTACGCTGTACATAGTGCAGTACGCTATGGTTACCTATGATGGCCCCCTTGTCACATTTACTAGACCAAATTATTGGTTGCAACTTCAGTCACTGTTATGTATGCAATATATAAGGGTAAACAGCGGAAAATTAGTTTGAAAGTAGTAGCAGCTCTGTGAGCGCCAATATTCTTGTTGGTTAAATATGTGACGTCGATATGGGGGGGGGGCCGAGCGGTACCATCGCTCTTTACCCCTAATATCTATGTAGGATCCGTTTTTTTTGGTTCTGTTCTTTTGTTAGGTGTCGTATGATTCTCGCATCAGTCTTCCTGAAACATAAGATCGTGATTATCTTATACTTACCCGTTATTCAGCATCTGGGTCGCTGCCGCTTTTGAGCCGCCTTCAGCCGCTTTTGAGGTCCGGCTTCCTCTGGATCAGAGTCCGTAGCCAGCCGGATCAGCGGGTTCTCGTGGTCCTCTGTGATCCGTCATCCGTGACCTCGTTGGTCACATGGGGCGCCTACTGCAGTCCGAAGTGCTTTGTTTTCCACTGCTTGGATTCTCTTGAGGTGTGTCTTCGCTGCATATCCCCATGCGGTGGATGCGTAGGTCAGCTGTGGGCATAGGGCGGTCTTTATGAGGATCGTCTTATTCTTCAGGCTCGGCCTCTTGTCGCTGGCTAACATCGGATACATCGGCCCATTGACGTGGACCAGGACACCGATGATCTCTTCTGGACACGGTGGTCGGATCTGGTTCTCGTCTGGCTGTCGTCGTCTTAGCCACTTAGCCCTTCAGTTCACTTCGTCTACGTGATGCTCATCCTCGTTCGGCGGGTCGAACTCTCTAGACTGCAGCTAGAGATTGTCGGCGAAAGCTTACGCCTTTTCTCGTCGGGTGTAGACAGGTCCTCTTTCTCCATGGATTGTAGGCATCGGTTTTCGGGTGGGTCTCAGGTCTCGCTGCACTTTCCATAAGCTGTTATCCTGGGGGTCTTGGGACTGCAGATAGAGCTGCCATCTTTCGTCTCGGTGATCTTGGAGGGCTGCCTTGACTCTCCGGTTGAGTTGGTTGACCAAGTGCTTATCTGCTGGGTCCTGTGTATTGATAGCGTGTTTCTTCGCTCTTCTGCGGTCCCTGATTAGTTGCTCTTCGGAAATTTCTCCGGTTGGGTCTGCTTCCGGTCTCACGGTGGTTTCCGTTGTACTGGCACTTAGTGCTGCGCCTATACTTTCCTCGAGGTGGGCGATGGTTTCGACTGCAGGGTCGTTTTCGAATCGGAGTACTTCAATGGATCTTTGCAGATTCAATGGGCTTGCAACTTCGACCAGTCTGTCCTCATCTTGGTGAACCATTCGTCGTTGTCTATGCTTGTGCTATGCTTGTGTCTAGGCTATGTGTCTAGGCTTGTGCTATGCTCAGATGGAGCAGGGTGGGGTCGTGGTCCGAGGATCCCTCCCTGAGATTCTCGAGGGTGAACTGCACAGGCACATTGCGCATGAGTGCAGTGTCCCTCACGTCTGGTCGCCCTCCGAGAGAGAGGAAGTGGGTGGGTTCCGGAGGTCTCAGCACCAGGGTGTTGCGGTGCTCCAGGTATCTTCATAGCTGGCCTCCTCTCTGGTTAGTGTTTGTGCTAGGTCCCCGATGACGATTCTTTGGACCCCGGGTGGTAGCAGGGCTTCCAGATCCTCCCTGCGCAGTTGACCTCGCCGACGAAGGTAGGCTGCTGTGATGTTGATATTTCCTTTGCGCCTGTGTTTTTGATCACGGTGACGGCTCCCATATTGTCCGTGGTGAGTGCCAGAGCATGGTGTTCCAGGCTGTGTTTCACTAGCAGGGCTACGCTTCCCCCGTTTCTATTCCGAGCTCTGCGGTGGATCTGGTAGCCTCGTACCTTGATCCTGAGAACCTTGAACCTGAGGACCTCTAGTCTGGCGTCCTGCAAGGCGATCACCTCTATTTTAGTCCCTGCTAGAAGTTCTTCTAGCTCTACTTTTCGGGCTCTAACACCATTGACGTTCTACAGGACATCAGGGTTCACTCTATAGGCTATTCAGGGTTGGAAGAGCCGTGAAGAGTAGATTTAGGGCCTGTCTAAACTGGACATTGGGCAATCAACTCCATGTTGATAGGTTGGTGTGTCTCGTGGCTCTCGTGGACTTTGGGTGGTGCCTGACTTGTCTATTTTGTGGCATCTGCAAATGAAAATCCGGTTAGTACAGGAGTAGCTTTGGTGGGCTTTCCTCTATTTGTTATGTTTACTGTTGGGGCTTGTTGGGGTTTTGCTGGCTGCCTCATCTTGTTGGATGCTTTGAGGCATCCCCTATAGTTGGAGGGGTGGCTTCCTCCGCAGTTGGTGAACTTCGCTGGCAACTCTCGTGTCTCCTTGCATTAAGAAGTGCGATGATCTCCGTATTTCACGCACCTGGGCTTGGCCGTGCAGTTCCTTTGGGAGTGCCCGTACTTTTGACAGCGGTAACACTGCCCTCTCTAGGTGCTCGCTGCCTTTCCACCCTGACGACAAGTTGGCAGCATCGGGACATCGCCAGGACTGCAACTTCCGCGGCTGATAGCTGTACTAGTACCAGCGGGAGCTTTTCGCTGGTCCTACGGTTTGATATTCTCTGCACGAAAGATGGGTGGAAGCTCTGTTTTATCAGATCCTCTGCAATCTCGGCTCTGGTCATACCAGATTGCAGCCCTCGAATAACTATTCGTAGCAGATTCTCTTCGGGGAGGGCGAAAGTGTGTAATTCCATTTTCTGTTCCCTGAAGATCCGCACTATCTTGCGGTCGTCTTCTGGGGTCGTAGGCTTTATGCCGATGCCTTTCGCGGTGGGCTTCGCTTTGGAAAAGTTCGCCCTGGCTATGCTTAGCATGCCGCTCATCGTTGTCCGAAGGTGCTTGTTCCTGAAGAAGATGGGGGCACCTTGTCCTTCTTAGGTGCTCCATTCTCTTGTTCCGCGGTTTCCTCGGGCTCCGTTGCTTGGGCCTCGGGCTGCCTGCTTCTTCGTCCGATGTGTCGATCATCGGCCGGTACTTTTTCTTGTACCTTGTTTTGGGCTGCCTCTCGCTCGGGGGGTTGTCTCTGGCTTGGGGGGGTTGGCTCTGGCTTGGAGGCTGGCCCTGGGACTCCATATCCACGTCTTGGCATGCCTTTTCTGTCTCTGGTCAAGGTCCTACTGAGCCTG
This sequence comes from Tetropium fuscum, assembly GCA_964058915.1. Classification (NCBI taxonomy): domain Eukaryota; kingdom Metazoa; phylum Arthropoda; class Insecta; order Coleoptera; family Cerambycidae; genus Tetropium; species Tetropium fuscum. Next base: position 131,866 of record CAXKVY010001687.1, read on the forward strand.
GCGATATCATGTATCAGCTCTTGGAGCTGAATCGCCTAGGCCTTGAGGTGCTCTGCTTGGGCCTCTAGCAGCTGGATGTTTTCATCTTGAAAGGCTGCTACTAGGGTCCCTTGCTCGGACTGAGCAGGGCCCTCCAGAGATGCAATCTCTGGATTAGACAAGAACTCGTCCCTGTCTATGGTAGCTGCCTCCTCCTCGGCAGTTGTTAAAGCTGGCTGTGAAAAATAATAAATTATTAATATGTCTTAGTAGAAAGTTAGAATTTTAAAAGCCTTGGTAGGCAGTTCAACGATTTCGTATCTAACGTCTTATAAAAGAGAGTTTATGTGGTGCATCCACTTCGTAGTTCTTGGCTTCAGGTAATAATTCCATTAATTGGAGGTAGTTTATGGTCATATCGTCTGCTATAGCACAAACACATCCTCACACCCTAAACTCCCAATTAGAACTGCAGCTCTGTATGGGTGATTTTTGGTTAGCAATGGGAGAGCTGATTATTGATGTAATAGTAATGTAACGTTAAATTAATGTTACACGAAAATTATATCAGACGATGAGAGTGACTTCCAAGTAGATGTCTATTATCAGTTTTTATATTATAGTACTTTAGGTGTCGAAGTTTTCCTTGCGGTAGTAGTAGCTTACTGTTGCCTATGACGGCCCTCATGGAGTGTTAATATGACGGCGTTTCCATATTAAAGAAAAACTTTTTTTTTGATATCTGCAAGTGATGCGTTACCTGTTGTATCTCTATATATGTATTATGTTCTGAATGTAACCAATACTTTTATTTTGTAAAAACATGTTTGTTTTAAATATATACATTTATTATATTTAATGTAAAAATATTTTTACATAATAAAAGATTATTTCTTTAGCTATATAAATAAATTTATTAAGGCGCTTAATATTTTTTTACGACAGATTTATTCTAATTTTCTAGCTAAAACGGACCAAATATCAATAGATATTTTACTTCAAAAGTCCAAAGAGAGGAATGATCATTTTAAAAATTTAAGTTATTTACAATTTATTTATTTAAGTAGAGCATCAAAAACATCCAAACGTATTCCGAAAATGTGATCTTGGTGTACTTTGAGGAATTATCTCAGAAATGCAAGCTCTTCCATGCTCTGGTCCACATTTTCCATGATAAAGAGTGTATTGAAAATTAAGAATAATATTAACTTGGGGAAATATAATAAAGTTCAACCATTTTTGAGATGAAAATCTGGAAATCATGTACAAGTCTAGAATTCTTATCGAACTTCTTTCTTGAGGATTTCAAGAAATTTTTAACAACATCCAAAAAATACTTTACTGAGCTTACTTACCTTTTGAAAATTAGAAAATAATAATGCAAGAGCGCATAAAATTAGGTATGATCTGGAATCTGGAATTTGTCCGGAGTGCGGATCAGAGATCCGATGCACTTAGGCCCCATTGTGCCCCTTGTGCTTCCTCCGTGAGTGAAATGTCTCCTTAGGCCATCGACCAGCCTAATGTTGTACAAAAGGTGATGATGTTGCCCAGGGACATTTCCCTCAAATTGGCCATAGAAGGCCAACGTTCCCCCAATATGGATTCTCTGGTCGATGACACGGCGGGACATTCACAAAGTACATGCTCGATTGTTTCATCTTCTTGTTCACATCCTCTGCAGATGGTCACTTTGTCTCATATTATAGAGGTATTTCCTTGTCTGGCAGTGTCCGGTTAGGATTCCTGTAAGAAATCGCAGTTTACCCCTGGACATTGCCAGATAGTTCCTTGCCGTCTCTTCGCTGGGATATTTCAAGAGATTTCTGGCCAGCCGACAGCTACTTGTTTCATCCCATGACGTCTTAAATTTTTTGTGGGTGTTTCCTTTATTAATTGGGGTTTCGCTGCAACTGGTAGTGTACTTGAAGGACCAGGCCCAAGGGTTTTCAGGCTGGCTGCCTTCTTGGCCAGTTTGTCAGCTTCTATATTGCCGTTGCATTGTGAGTGTCCTTTGACACAGCACAGGCAGATGTTATTCATCTGACATGCTCTCACAAGTGCTTGGTGACATTCCCATGTTGACCCTTTAGTTATTTTATAATTTTTCAGGGTCAGTAGTGCCAGGATTGTCTACTATCTGTGCAGATTCTTATTGTCTTGCCCGTTATTTTTCTGCGAGCAATCTCTTGTGCGGATATGGTTATACCAGCGAATTCTGTTTGTACTACACTGAAATTTTTATCCATAGTCCAGTTGCATCGGAGTCGCAGATTTCTGGAATATATACCACAGCCTGCTCCATCCTTTTTCTTTGATCCGTCCGTGAAGACATAGTTTACACCTTCAACGCCGGCCTCGTCTTCACCAGTAGTATGTATGCTGTAAGGTTTATTAAAGACAAGCCGAGGCGGAATACCATCTGCACATGCCTGTAAAAGGCATGTGCAGATGATATTCCATGTGCAGATGGTATACTACCAAACAGCTTGCGTTTGGTAGTATGCCAACGGATTTGAGGCGTCATGGTAGTCAAAGCCACTTCTTTTAGATGTAGATCTAGCGGTGGAAGATACAGCATTATCTCCATTGCTATCGTTGGTGTTCGCTCTGGTTATGCTCAGACCGGCAACTCTTTGTACCTGGCATGGCTTGAGTTTTGCTGTTATTTGTTGACTCTTGGGCCACCAAACAACAGCTCCATAGGCCAACATTGGTCTTATGATAGCAGCGTAAATCCACAGGACCACCCTGGGTTTCATGCCCCAGGTTTTCCCTACCGTCCTGAGACACAACATATGATATGTAAGCCTTATTTATTCTTCTTTAGAGGTGAAGATTCCAGTTTAATTTAGCATCGAAAGTTACCCCCAAGTATTTCACGTGGTGCAAAATTTAATGCTGTGTTTAGGAGAACAGGTGCTCTCATTGGCTCCAGTTTTCTTTTCCTTGTGAAGAGTACCATTTCCGTATTCCTGAAGTTGACGGATAGGGCAGGCTCCTCACACCAATTTTCGATTATTCTTAGGGCCATCTGCATTCTATGACAGAGGGCTCCTTCGAATTCCATTAAGCAGTATCGTTAAGTGATGTGCGTATGCAATTGTGTAGAATCCATCCACGTTGAGGTGGTTTAGGAGGCTGTCAAGAACCAGATTCCATAGCAGTGGTGATAAAACACCTCCCTGCGGACAGCCTTTCGCAACCAGTCCTCTTATGATAGTGTCTCCTGCACTGATTTGTACTGCTCTTTTAGAGAGCATGTTGGATATCCAGCTGCTCACAATATGAGGAACGTTCCTATGTGATAGGGCCGCTGTAATTTTAGGAAAGGTGGTTTTGTCAAACGCACCTCTATATATATGAAGACACCCAGGGGGGATTCCTTATGATCCAGGGACTTCTCAATCCGACTTGCTACCACATGGAGGGCAGTATCGGTGGATTTTCCTGAGGTGTATGCATGTTGGTTGGAGTACACAGGATTGTTAGTCAATGTGGTCGAACAAACAGGTATGATGTGTTTACATAGTTTATTGTTTTAGGCAGTGCGCGGTTGGACAGCAAGGAGCTTGCCGTCGAGAGGAAATTTGGAGAAGCTATGCTAATCAAGATCCGAAACAGCAAAACAAAAGTCCCAAGATCTTTTACGGTCTCTGGAAGTCTCTCTATGAAATCTTAAAAAAGTACAGTAACCTTCGTCCTTCCACCGTGTCCTAGAAAAGATACTTTTTGGGACTACTATCAAAATAAATGTACCAAACAAGTATTACGAATTAATAAAATTGGAAGTATGACCAAAGAAATAGCAAACTATTTAAAATTAGCCAATCATGGCGAATATACAGGTCAGTTTTCTTCGTTCGTTTGCTACCATTCTTGTAAATACATGTGCAGATGCATTGTCACTAAAACGACACGGATGGTGGATATCTAGCGCGCTAGCAGCATTCTTTTTGTTTTCAATCGAAGCAAAAATATTGTAAACATCACGCTCATTCAACTTGTGGTCTTCGTCTTCGGCTAGGCTAGGATAAATATCTCACTAATGTGAAAAGATTCATTTTCAAAACTTACTATTTAAAATACTATTAATGTTTTAATAAAAATAAATGGTACTATTGACATAACTTAACTAGGATACTGAAATTGTTATATTTCAGCTTTACAGATAGAATCTTAGAGAGGATAAAATACGTTTATTATAAGTATGACAATATGGGACTAACTGTATTATGTATGTAATTTTGTAATTAGTTAGTATATTATATTACGAGATAGGTATGTAGAGCATTGTTAGCAAGTTGTGTCCGTCAAAAATTTATAAAGATGATTCAAAATATATCATAAATGACGTCGAATGATCTTCCTCTCGAAACCACCGATTCAATATTTCTTACAGTCCTTGAGGAACAACCGCCAACTTGCTTTTTAAACCTCATCCCCTAAATAATTGTTGCAGTTCAACTGAATACCTGTTGGATTGTCAAACCTGTGATATACGTCATTTGTAATATTTTAAAGTTGTGTAATTTATTCTTAGTAAAAAATTTTACTGAATAAATGATTAACCCTTAACTCATATGGTGAAAGATATATACATATAAGGTATGGACCCTGAAATTTTTTATTGTAAAAAATTAAAAAAATAATAAACAAAATTAAGGAAAAATATATTTATTACTTTAATGCTCAAAAAATCATTAAAAATGGATTACGGCATAAAATATATAGGGCTTTTTTGAAAAGTACATGGAATCCATTAATAATCAATAATAAAAAAATAAGAGAAAATCACAAAATAAGATACTATTTCTTGCTCAAAACATTCTCTCATAAGAAAAAAACACAAAACGAAAAAAATTGAGCTCTGGTTGAAAATTTAACAAACATGTTTAAACGGGTTTATAATATAATCCATACATCTACTACATCGAAAAGTTGCAATGCAATAGTTCTTGCAATCATGTATGTACAAAATGTTTATTACATTTTGTACATACAAGGGAATGTTTGTTATCACTACGCGGACAAATATAGCACCTTGCACGATTTGGAGCTCTTTCATGGGGCCTCTCATGTACCTCTTCTGGGATGTTGCCCATTGTTGTTTCAATTCCCTGGGGATATTCTCCATTTGGGCACGTCTGAGTAATTGCTGTCTTATTAGTTCTTGTCCCAAATTGATCATAAACTTTTGATGTGACATGTTAGGTTCTGAATTGGCACTATTATAGAGAGTATTGGCATTTATTAACTCCAGCTATATCCATGATTCTTAAAAAAATTGCTTGTGGCCACCTTCTAGTACGTCTTCCAACTTTATAGTTTGCACACGTTTGGTCCAACACGTTAACTACTACTTTAGTGCGGTTATAGAAGTCAATTATATCTGGAAGATTATTTGCTCTTTCCAAATAGCCAAATAGGGAGGAATAAACCTCTCGTTGCTTATTGGGAAGAAACTCCTAAGCTCCAATCCGTTGTTCTCTGGTATTTGGGTCACGAAATAGAGCTGTCAAAAGAAAACTGAACCTCTTTGCCATCATAACATCATTACCGAACGAAAAATGTCACGGCCTGTTCGATCTGTAGCAAAATGTGAATTTATATCTTCATTGTTTGACTTGAATCTCTCTCACTCCACTATCTCACCTTCCAGCCAAGTACAGAAGACGCATAAATGCTAACATTGCAGTTTTATTAGTATAATTTACAAACTGACACGTCAAAGCTCTATGGCCATAATTTGTTTGGAAATCGGTAATTTTCTCGTTTGGTCGATCAATAATCTGATCAAGCATTGGTTTTTCTATTAGCAGCTTGATTGCTTCAGAAGGGCTTGTGGGCTTATTTATTCATGCTGATCCAGAAAGCCCCGGAAGGTGAGATACAATATTTGATGCATGAGTGCGACTCGAAGCAGGAACACACTTTGCCCATTTCTTTCGGTTTTTTCCATAATAGTACCCTCTTGCTGCATTAGCCTCAACATTAGACGCGTAATCACTGTTGCTGACACTGTCAATAGTTTCTGTATCTGGTGCATCTTGATCGATGTTTTCATCCTCACTGTGGTAACTGGTGTTTGATTCATGGTCACTAACAATCGTTTTTGCATCAGAAAGGTCACTATCACTATAAAATAATCGGTTAGCTTCCTCTTGCAACTCCTGCTGAGTTAAAAGCCTGTGTCTGTCTCTTAGATTTGCCATTACTATAACCACTGAAATAGTGAAATACAAGAAAAATTAAGCTCAATGTGTGGCGGGGTCAAATTTGACCCAATCGACTTCTCACGCTCGCGACAATGGCAGCAACCACACTAAAATGTACCTTTTGCCGATAAGAAAGAATAGCTAAAGTGAGGTAGGTGTTGCCAAATGTCCAGGATTTTTCGAAAACCCAGGATATAATTTCTTTCGATCAAAATTGACCCCGCCATACCAATTAAGGGTTAAATTAAAAATAAAAATAATGTACGTAATTAATTTTGTTGCGTCCTTATTTAATACTTTAATAATATTGAGGAGGTTACCAAAATAATGGATTTCCCATTTTTGAGGATCCAGATCATTTTATTAATAATTATATAAGTATACACTTATTTTAGATAAATGTATATAAAATATGGTATAAAATATGGTTAGGCATACCATATAATGACAGGGTATATCAAATTTCTAATTAGATCTATTTTCTACAATAAAGGCTTGGAATGCGTCTGGTATTCATGAGAAAGGGGACATATGTCCCCCGATTCCGCATGCCACAATATTTTATAACTAACAGTACCCTAGTACTTAAATTCCTCAGTTACATAATATTATATCATAACAATAATTGTCAATAGCACCGTGTACAAATTTTCAATTGTATTAGCTATTTCACAAGCAACAATTAATTCAGTCTTTTTCAAAATGAGACGAGCTCAGAATTCGTTATTTATCAGGTACGTTGAAGTGCTAATTAACATTCTAACTACACATAGTGTAATATAATACAAACATCACACTAAAATCATATTGTATAGCTGTTAAATTTCGTTACCTACATGTAACACCGGTGTTTACAAGTGGTGCTTTTGTTCACTGTCTGTGTTGCCAAATAGATATTTCACTTACCGATAATAGGGCAGGGCAAAAAGCAGTACCTATATGGATTGGCGTATCTAAACAGTAGATTTTTTATTAAATGTATTTTATATAAAACAAACAAAATATACCGAAAAACAAAAAAATGTAAATTGCGGCCACGTTCTCGGAGATGCGAAATAAGAACGTTTGTATTGCGAAATTGATCTGATAGTCCCGAGCAGAGGGAGAGGAACATTTGTGAGTTGATCTCAATTCACAAATTGAGATCAATTAGTGAATTGTGAATAATGTGAATATTACAGGTTTCTTTCTATCTTTCTTTCGTGGGGCACATTTGTGTTATGGTAATTTCATATTTTTTCATAGAACACTAGTAAGGGTTTATTCACACATTAGTGGTCCTATTTTGTTCTTTATATTTTGTTTCTGTTTCATTGGTTAGCGTGCTTGACAGATTCGTGGCACGTGACCTGCTTCGAGGCGTCTTCCTCATATTGGATGAGTCGACTTTTCTTTTCCCTTTTGTTCGTGCAACAGGTAGCTGGCGTTACTTATATTTCAAGTTTATCATAGTGCTTTCTTATAACATAAATACGTTGTTATTTCCATAGTAGTGTGGGAATGATTAAGAAAATCACTGTTGTGTGTTGTTGCGGTTTGTTAATCCGCACATAATCAGCTGTATGTTGGATTCAATAACTTGAAATAGGTAAACGTTTTTTTTTTATGCCACGAGGCCATTTTCTATTTTGTTTATTTTGTGTTCTCTAGAACCTGTATTACGTTGATTTCTAATGTTGATTGAGGAACACAGCGTTAGGCAACCATTCGAAGCCGCTTCCATCGACCCAGGCTTCTCACGACGATTGTAGGTCACTCCACCTTGTAACTTGGTAACTTCATCTGTAACTTCGCCCGAAACTGTCAGTGGACTTGCTTCCACCGAGTAAAATCTATCAACAACTAGCTGACCCGGCGAACTTTGTTCCGCCTTAGAGGCAATAAATAAGCAGATTTTGGATTTTTTTGGATTACTACGGAGCCAACCTTTATGCGTAAATTGTGCGGTGGTAAGCCTGGCACACCCAAGGAGTTTAATAATTCAATTGGATAGTTGGTGGCTTCATCATCATTTGTTACATAGTCAATACATTTTAATGAATGCATTGTTCCAATGATCTTATTCTGAATTATGTAGTTTAGGTCATCTACATCTTTATTCTTAGCCGCTAAAATTGCTCGTTCACTCAACCATTCATTATTTTTGTAGTTAGTAATGATTTTTGAGAATACTTTGTTGATAAGTTCGTCTTTCGATGAGACAAAGTTACAGAAACTCTGAGAAAATGAAATCAATCCGCTCGATTCGTCGACAGGTACTCGACCATTACCAATAGTCAGCAATTGATCAGAGAAATCTTCAGCAGATGTATTATTAAGCAATGCAGCTCTCATGTTTGTTGTCAGCACTTGATAAATCTCTTCTTGTGTCTCTAAAAGCATCTACTTGTTGATCTCTGTTGTTCTCTCGATGGTTTCGCATTGACAACCGAGCCATTTCACGGGCTGCCTCGCTTCGCTCTCGTGATTGAGAAGCACGAAGGCGAGCCATACTACCGCGGCGCTCTTCACGGGCAATTTCTTGTCCTTCTTCGATCCTTTCATTCGCAATGTTTCGTATGTTCTTGCATTACGGCTTTGTCGGGAAAGATTCGATCGTCTTGGCCGCGGCATTATTAATGATGATTCAAAGAGAATACAAATTACTGATGATTATTGATATCTGCCTAACCTAACCATACTTAATTAACCATAGACAAAATTACGTTTAGCTGTCATTTGCGTTTTGTTATTCCATGTCAGATGCGTTTTTGTTATACCACCTTTAATAGGGACTTGTATTCTCTTTGACGTTTTATGACACGTCATACGGGAACGCGGTCGAACGGGATAAAAATCCTATGTATCCTATGTCCGTCTCCTGGTTCTAAGCTACCTCCCCACCAATTTTCAGCCAAATCGGTTCAGATGTTCTTGAGTTATAAATAGTGTAACTAACCCGACTTTCTTATATATATATACATATATATATATATATATATATATATATATATATATATATATATATATATATATATATATATATATATATATATATATATATATATATATATACGTAGATTTTCTGAAGACTTACTTAGTTTAGATATAAAGTATAGTTGGAGACCATCTGACTTGGTTGCGTATGGTCAGTGGCGTCTACAAGCATCTACATTAGTAGGTATATTATCATCTACATTAGTAGCTTCGATATCCACCGAACTCACTTATTTTGTTTTCCTTTTTTAAGCTGATCTAACGTAGGCAAACTTTTATTGCCCACTTTATTCGCTATTGAATGTACTCTGGAGGGTAAGACTCGCATCTGTCAGAACTAGCTATCAGAGTTTAGTTTGCACAATGATTGTCGTATATCTAACAAGTAGATAAAGTTAAGAAACAAGTGATGTCAGACACGCGATGCATGAAACTCTTGTGTAAAATATGATATTGACATATAAAAATGTACTTAAACTCTGGTAACAAAATATAAAACATATTGAAATAAGACAATAATAATATTTAAACTTTTTCTGATTCTGAGTCAGTTCAGAGTTTTTTTGTATATTTGTGAGTTACGCAACTTCATCAGCTCTCTGGAGTCAAAATTAAAACATGGGTTATTTTTTGACCTCATTAATAACTTTTGCCGTGAAGCAAACCTACAATGCTACATGTGCTCTTTCCCCCATATGTTGTACTATGTAATTTCAACAGGAGATTTTAACGTGAATCCAGTAAAAAGTAGGTTGAAGATAAAAGCAGTATCTACTGTTGGAACAGTAGTTTAGCATCACTACCACTGAGAAGCTGTGGAACCTCAATTCGGGGTCGTGGACAAGAATTGCAAATTTCAAGAAGCCTAATGACCATGCACAGCGAAGAGAGTTCGTTGAATGGATTATTAAACATCAACAAATGGATGCTGATTTTTCGAGCAACATCATCCTAAGCAATGAAGCACATTTTCACCTTGATGGCTTTGTTAATCGTCAAAATTGCCGCTTTTGGGGTTCTGAGAACCCACATGTGATTGTCGAAAAACAAAAGCATCCACAACGTGTCACTATTTGGTGTGGATTTTGGACTGGAGGCATAATTGGACCATATTTTTTTGAAAATGAGGCTGGTCAAGCAGTGACTGTTACTGGTGCTCGATATCCCGACCTGCTAACAGTTCTTTCTGCCGAAATTGGATGATATTGATGTGGCCAATATGTGGTTTCAACAAGACGATGCCACATGCCATACAGCCCGTGAAACAATTCAATTACTGCATGAGACATTTCCAGACCGTGTACTCTCTCGTTTCGGTGATCAGAATTGGCCCCCTAGATCGTGTGATTTAACTCCATTAGATTTCTTTTTATGGGGTTATTTGAAATCACAGGTCTATGTCAACAGGCCCACAACCACCCGTGCAATAAAGGAGGAGATTCAACGCTGCATCAACGAAATTCAGACACATTTATGCAGAATGGTCATGGGAAATTTCGACAAATTTCGAGTGCGTATGTGCATGCAAAGCCGCGGAGGCTATTTACCCGATGTGTTATTCCATAAATAACCCTATCCTATGTACTTTATGATTCAATAAAAAAATAACAATCAAAAGACTAAAAACTGTGTTTTCTATTTGATTCAAATCTTCAGTTAATTTTGAGACACCCTTTATAATTGATATACTGCAATTTTGTTGGACTGCTACAAATCCAATCATTGAAGGAAATTTATTGCTTTACATCTTCCCATAACTTCTTATAAGCTCCAATGCCGCTTAGTCAAAATTGCTTAAAATATACAATGCTCTTATAACAAACTGGTAACATTGTAGAGCTACTACGAGTAAAACAAACAATTTATAAATAACAAATATACATAATATATAAATATAATGATACATGCAACTATTATAAACATATGCAGACATGCACGTGTCAGTGTCAAATAGCAAGACAATGAAATCGACAGTAACAGCCAAAGCCACAATTAGCATCATTTACCACTTATAAAATCATCTACACTATAAAACTCCTGAGAGATGTTATTCTGTTTGATTTTAAATTTCATGTAATCAGATATACATCGGATATCTTTAGGAAGAGCATTATACAAAATTTAGCAATTATAATAGGGAGATTTTTTAGAGGCACTTGTATGATAAGAACGAATACTCAACAGCTCACCATGTCTGGTCGCATAGATGTGCAAACATGCCGGGTTTTTAAAATGGCTTAAGTTATTCTTAGCAAAAATTAAGTATCTTAAGGTATAAAGAGAAGGTGTGAGAATTTGTTAAGAGTATGCTTCAACTGCAACATTGCAAAGAATGCTTTATTTAGCTGACCACAAAAATGGTCAATCTGCGTATACCAGGAGAGTTTAGAGCCAATGATGGTACCAAGAAGTTTTACTGAATGCGACATGGCGCCTTCATGACATATGAAGTTTGCTTCGAAGATCTTTGAAGGTGAAAGTTAATGTATACCGTATTTTTGTTATTTATGATTAGAGTATTTCTAAGGCACCATGTATCAAATGAATCCACCACGCTACATATAAGTGTTCGGAGGGCCTCAGGTGAATCCGCTGACACGGTAATCGTTGTATCGTCAGCAAACATTGTTACACGACCATTGGCCATGATCCATATATGTTGGTAGATCATTAACATAGAGCATGAACAGAAATGGGCCCAGTACGGTACCCTGAGGTACCACAAGCTCAACACTATGTATGTCAGATTTGTTCCCGTGCATACTAACGACTAGAGAATGCTATCTCTTATACCAAAGCTATATAATTTCTGGCTTAAAATTTCCGTATAGACAGTATAAAACCATACTGTCGCTATCAAACAAAAGCGAGACTACATACTTACCAGCACTGTTACACGTATTCGAGCAAGTCATACATACACTGATAGATTATAGTATAGAGAAGTATTATCATTATAAATCCATAATATTTTCGTACATATGTAATTACGGAGTACCTCTACTTAAATTTCCAGCGCGAAATGTTTCCTTTACCAATCCCAACGTGTTGCGCGTGGTGGAAGCGCATAGTTCAATGTTGTACAACGCAGATCAAAGTGCCGCCTGCCTAGCATAACTTCCTTATTGAACCTGCATATTCGTACAAGGGGCCAAGTATTATTTTTAGCATTTTAACCATTGTTTTAGACCAGGATTGATTTCGCTGCATAAACGCTCCATTAGACGCAAAATTTTTTCCTATCAATCGGAGAAAAAAATTATGGGTCTTGAAAGCATATTTTTTGAGTGCTTTGTATTTTATTCATGTATTTAGATTTCATGCTGCATACATTTTATTCATGCGTCAAAAACCGGAGTGTTAATGATAAGTTCGTGAACATAAATTGACATTTGGCTGACGCTCCATCTAAACGGTACTAAACAAGCGGTTAACATGTAACATTTTGATACATTAATAATAAATTTTTTAAACTTCCACAACTATATATATATATATATATATATATATATATATATATATATATATATATATATATATATATATATATATATATATATATATATATATATATATATATATATATATATATATATATATATATATACCGGGTGACAGAGGAGACATGTTACTATTTAAAAAGTTAAAATTTTCAACTTCGGGAGAGGTATATTACATAATTGTCCTTTTTTTGAGTATAGCAAACATTTCCTTAAACTTCCGGTTTAAGCGGAAGTGACGCAAACTTTGTTATTTTAAGTGGTACACTGTATAGTTTTTTTGCCCATCTGATTCGTCTTTAAATTCTCTTTTCAACCATGTATCGCACCATGGTATTTGTTTTTAAACTGACAGTTAATAATCATTTTATTGTATTAAGCATGGGTGGCCATGATATGAACCTTGGCAGATATTGATGTTTAGTGTGCCGTGGTATCGAAAGACTTCTGGTACGCAACTTTGTGTCTCATATTTTTTTGGGCATAATCAGTAGCTGAACAGACTAACTAGATCTTTCTTATTTAAAAGAAAAAATCTCTAAACAACCAACAATATTATAAAAACTAAGATAGGAACTCCATTTTTTTATTTGACCTACTTAAGAAATACTTATTTATCTTTTATTTTCGGCCATTACAATTGCTGTACCTATCCCATTTTGCTTTCTTCATTAAAATTAGTATCGATAATTATTGCATAGTAATGAACATTGTTACTACCTACTGTAACAAAAATATTTAGTTAGGCAGGCCATGGAAACAAAATTAAATGAAAAAAGACGCGTCATTTTGGTTTGACAATTAAGAATTGTTTACTTGACAACGATTTAAGTATTTATTGTTAAATTATACCTAAGTTAGCGCGTTTTAAATAGTATTTTTATCATGTATTCAAGAAATGAAAAAGTAGATATGCTATTAATCTATGGCGAATGTAAAAAAAAATAGCAGACAGGCTCAGTTATATGAAGAAAGATTTCCCGAAAGAAATCATCCACGGTACAACTATTTTGGAGGAGTTGAACAGCAATTCAGAAGAGAACCAAATGTACCTGGAAATAATTTTATTATCGATGAAGAATCGGAAATCAATGTATTGGCAATTGTCGAGGCAGATCCCACAATTTCGATAAGACATATTGAGGACCAAACCGGTGTAAATCGGCAATCAGCTCGACGCATTTTAAGGAAACATAAATTTAAATAATACAAGTACCAAATACACCAGCATTTATACGAAAATGATTTTCAAAGAAGATTGGACTATTGTAATTGGTTTTTCAACAGACACAATGTGGACAATAAATTTCATAAACAAATTTTATTTTCCGACGAATGCAGGTTTACTAATTTGGGATTATTTAATCGTAACAACACTCGTTATTGGGCACAGGAAAATCCCAGAATTATGAAAGAAAGTGCATATCAGGAGCGATTTAGTTTTAATGTATGGTTGGGGGTAATTGGCAGAAGAATTATTGGGCCAATAATTTTTGACGGACCATTAAATGGAGAAAGATATTTGGAATTTTTGCAAAACCAGATCGAAGATTTTTTGGAAGAACTGCCACTTAATGTTGACGCAATAATGTTTCAACAGGATGGGGCTTCACCACATAACTGTAGAGTAGTGGTTAATTACCTAAATGAAAGGTTTGGAGATAACTGGATGGGAACAAATGGACCCGTAAGATGGCCTGCAAGGTCACCGGACCTTGCGCCGCTTGATTTTTTCATATGGGGCCACCTCAAGGAAAAAGTTTATAGGACTCCACCAACAAACCGAGAAGACATGGAAATGAGAGTCAGAAGAGCCATTAATGGGATTACTGAATTACAGTTAGATAACATGCTTAGAGCTACCGTCACAAAAACTCGATTGTGCAAAGATAATAACGGACAACATTTTGAGCACCTAGAGTAAAAAATATTTTTTGTATTTAGTGTTTCAGTAAATCTTTTATTTTAATTTCATTACATCGATATAAAAATGTATTCCTTAGTGTAATGGTTTTTCATTATTTTTTTCAAATGTTTTTTATTTATTAAATAATTCATTTTACCTTCTTTTATTTTGTTTCCACCGCCTGCTTAACTAAATATTTTTGTTACAGTAGGTAGTACTGAATGGATTTACAGGTAACAACTACACAGAGAACTAATATTCCTACCTGTATTGAATTACACCTGCAAATCCGATAAGATAGGTCATTCACCAATTCCTCCACCAGGTGTAAACTAGTTTCGAGCTGTTTGGCTCTCATCAGTACACCGTAGGTAGAGGAATTAATGAATGACCAAAACAGTCAAGCAGACTAATCAGTAGTGTGCAAGCGAGGGATACCAGACCCCTCTAGCGGTCAGTTGCTACTACTCATCAGACATTACTAAGTAAAGTCTTTGACAAGCAGCGTCCTGCAATGCAGGCACCTAGAGCAGCGACCCTAGCCAAAGGTAGGCTAAACAACATACTGAATGGATTTACAGGTAACAACTACACAGAGAACTAATATTCCTACCTGTATTGAATTACACCTGCAAATCCGATAAGATAGCTATGGTCATTCACCAATACCTAGCCTACCTTTGGCTAGGGTCGCTGCTCTAGGTGCCTGCATTGCAGGACGCTGCTTGTCAAAGACTTTACTTAGTAATGTCTGATGAGTAGTAGCAACTGACCGCTAGAGGGGTCTGGTATCCCTCGCTTGCACGCTACTGCTTAGTATGTTTGACTGTTTTGATAGTTTTGGTCATTCATTAATTCCTCTACCTACGGTGTACTGATGAGAGGCAAACAGCTCGAAACTAGTCTACACCTGGTGGAGGTATTTTTCACCCTGGATATATTTATTAGCTTTGAAATTCTTTGCTATTCATATTTATTTTGTGAAAAGTAATCTTGGGTTTGTAGCATTTCATTACATAGAAATAAGCAAATAGACGAATAAGAAAGAAAACACACTTACCAGTGCTATGTCTGGACACGCATACGGAGATGAACCACTATACATACGAAAACGAACCACTTAGAAGTTGTACAAGTTCTTTCACCTTTCTTGAGGATCTTCAGAGCAGTATACGATTTATTTCATTGATCATTCATACTTGAATTTAAATTACCAATACACCAAGATTACTTTTCACAAAATAAATATGAATAGCAAAGAATTTCAAAGCTAATAAATATATCCAGGGTGAAAATTGGATTTTTTTCGAGAATTTTCGAAAAAACAATTAATACATACAACCAACAAATGATTTTAGTTTTGCCTAAGCAAGCAATTTCTGTATCACTCCCTCTTTGAATGCTTCAGAACTCTATTGTATATATAATTCAATATTTTCCCGCATATAGTTGGAAAAAGTAGTTGTTTTTCAATAGGTTCAACAAGATTTTATGCATTTTAAAGTTTAACATCTTCTGGATAACTGTATGCCTAATGCTTTTATATATAATATGTTCAAATAGAACAAATATAAATAGTAGACTAGGTTTGTGTATTCTAAGAATGAGTTCCGTCAAAAACTAATGTCATAAAACGTCACTGCAAGTGTTGGTGTATTGGTAATTTAAATTCAAGTATGAATGATCAATGAAATAAATCGTATACTGCTCTGAAGATCCTCAAGAAAGGTGAAAGAACTTGTACAACTTCTAAGTGGTTCGTTTTCGTATGTATAGTGGTTCATTTCCGTATGCGTGTCCAGACATAGCACTGGTAAGTGTGCTTTCTTTCTTATTCGTCTATTTGCTTATTTCTATGTAATGAAATGCTACAAACCCAAGATTACTTTTCACAAAATATATATATATATATATATATATATATATATATATATATATATATATATATATATATATATATATATATATATATATATATATATATATATATATATATTAATATATATATATATATATATATATATATATATATATATATATATATATATATATATATATATATATATATATATATATACTTTAAACTTTGGGAAACATCACAATAAAATACATTAAATAGAGAAATGTTTAACACCTTATTTGAACGTATATATCTACTTACTGCGCCAATATTCTTAGCTATAGATGTGCTAAGAGGTGCCTTATTCTTAGCTATATATGTGCCTCGCCGTCCACTGGATTGGGCTGTTTCAGTGCCTCTCGATCCGTTTTCTTTGATGCTGTTCTTTTCTTCGGTGTCGCTTTCTTGGAACTGCGGCCAGTCCCTCCTTTTCTTGGTGGACCTTTCGTCGTTGTCCTCATGTGCTATACCTAGGTGGAGCAGGATAGGATCATGGTCCGAGGATACCTCCCTGAGAATCTCGAAGTTGAACTGCATAGGCACATTGCGCATGAGTGCAATGTCTAGCACGTGTGGTCGCCCTCCGTGAGAGGGGAAGTAGGTGGGTTCTGGAAGTCCCAGCTCCAGGATCTTGCGGTACTCCAGGTATCTTCGCAGCTGTCGTCTCTCTGGTTGGTGTTTGCGCTATTACAGTCTGTTGTCTTCGCGTTCAGGTCCCCGATCACAATTCATTGGGCCCCAGGTGGTAGATGGCTTTGAGATTCTCGCTGAATAGTTGATTTCCCGAGGGAATTTAGGTTGCCGTGATGTTGATAGTACCGTTGCTCCTTGTGTTTATGGCCACGGTGACAGCTTCCATATTGTCCGTGGTGAGTGCCAGAGCATGGTCTTCCAGGCTGGTAGCCTCGTAGCTTGCACCTGAGTTCAGACTCCATTCTGGTGTCCTGCAAGGGGATCACGTCTATTTTGTTTCGCGGTAGAAGTTCTTCCAGCTCTACTTTTCGGGTTCTAACACCGTTGAAGTTCTAAGAGGCGATCTTCATCCGCAAGGCATCAGGCTGCACTCTATTGGGCCATTCAGGGTTTAGGGCTTGTCTTAGTTGGCAATAAACTCCATGTTGATGGAGCGATAGCTTTGGTGCGATTACCTGTTATGTTGATGTTACTGTTGGGGCTTATTGAGGTTTTGATGACTGCGTCATCTTCTTGGGCAGCTTTCGCGTCTTTCTCCACATGCGAGGGGTCTCTTCTTCATACAAATGTGTCGATCATCGGCCGGTACTTTTTCTTGGACCTCTTTTTGGAATGGCTCTGGCTCGGGGGGCTGGACCTGGGACTATGATCACGTCTTGGCATGGCTTTTCCGAAGCCGCCTCTCTCTGGTGAGGGTCCTACTCGCCTGGCAATTTCTTGGTGTTAGTTTTTGGAGCTGCATTGCCTGGGCCTTGAGCTGCTCTGCTTGGGCCTTGAGCTACTCTGCTTGGACCTCGAGTAGCCTCCGTAGCTGGGCGTTCGCATCTCGAAAGGTTGCTGCTAGGGCCCCTTACTCAGACTGAGCAGGGCCCTCCGGAGATACTAATTATAGGAACTCGTCCCTGTCTGTGATAGCTGCCGCCTCCTCGGCAGTTGTTAGGGCTTTCTGGATTAATATGTCTTACAGAAACTTAAAATTTGAAAAGCCTTGGTATACAGTTTAACGAATTTAAAATTAACGTCTTGTAAAATACGTGTTTGTGTGGCGTTACCACTTCGTAGTTCTTCGCTTCAGGTATTAATTACTTTAATTAGGGTCATCGCCACCTTAGGTAGTTTCTGGTCAGACCGTTTGCTACTGCACAAACACATCTGCACTGTTCAGATCCTGCTTCCACCCAAATTCAGTTGGATCCAAATCAATGTATCCCCATCTGTATATTTGATAGTACACTATGTATGCATGATGTCGTATTGCTTCACGAGTGGATTGTAAAGAACGAAGGTTGAATGACTTTTTTGCCACTGCTTTTTTGGAGCACAGAAATGATACCTATCTTTCTTTTGAGCTCCATACAGAGCAATAACAAATTCTTCTGCATCGGTTTCCAGGAAGTTGGGGTGAGAATTTTTGTAAATAAATTGTCCAACTATGGTCTGTAGATCTGAATGCTTTTCCAGTAAATTGATAAATTTCATTTACCCAATTCCGCAGAATCAGCTCCAATAGCAGTATCACAACTGATTGATGGGTACTTGAAACTGCCGGTGCTGTATAGCTTTTGCTCACGTTTTCCTCTACTAAGTTTCAGAAAGTAAATATTAAAATCTAAAGAATTTCGAGCTGTTAATATTACTAAAATGTCTATATCTTCTCCCACAATTATAACTTCATCATAATTGGCGAGATCTCAATTGTCTATTAGCGTGTCAGTATCTTCATAGGCTTGTTTACATTTAATAGTCAATAGCCTAATAAGTATTTTTCTCTTATTCTTTTATTTTTGTCTTTAGAGAGAAATTTGTCTCGAACAACCGATGAAAAAAGTTTCGATAGCAGCGTGGCACGCTAGGGGAAAAAATGTAGAGCCCTTTTTTATGTAGAATATAGTGGAGAAAAATTTATTTTCTTGCATTATTTTGTCCTATTATTGATATTTTCAGATATTAACAAAAACTAAAAATTCTAAAATTCCCCCTTTCAATTGTTTAACAATAATGTTCTGGACTAAATTAGAGAGGGATTTTTACACACGCCCGCGGACCAGCTCCCACGTGTTTGTGCCGTGCGTGGCGACCCGTGCCGTCGGATGAAGGGTACCTGGTGATTGAGTAGGCCGTGCCTACAACACACTACTTTGGTCTGGAACCAACAAAGATAAATATCGAAGTCAACTCGGGAAGAACCTGGAAAAACTCGACGTGCTCAACGATAGTGACAGAATAGAGGAATATACAGACACTCTAAAAACAGCCATGAGGAAAGCTTTTGAAACATCTTGCCCGCTCAGAGTCTTGAGAGTCCCTGGGGAAGGCACCAAATGGTGGTGTCGGGACTTGAAACAGAGGACATCTTTCAATAAAGCAAAACGGACAAAACTTGAATCAGACTGGGACTAATACAAGACCTACCTAAGGGAGTTTAAAAAACTAGTTAGACGAAAACAAAGAGAAGCGTGGAGAGGGAATTGAAGACTACTCACAGGCTGCCAGGCTATGTAAAATCCTCACTAAAGACAAAAACCATGATATAGGTATACTGAAAAGGGATGATGGTACCAAGACCAACAACCTTTGCGAAAGCCTAGAGCTGCTTATGCAAACTCACTTCCCTGAATCTGTCACAACAGATCGAAGGGAATGTCCTGATGAATTCGACACCCAACCAACAAATTCGGACTGGCATACCGTCAACCAAATTGTAAATGAAGGCAGAATCAAGTGGGCAATACAGAGCTTCTCCCCATTCAAATCGCCGGGCACTGCCCTCATATATCCAGCACTACTTCAGTGGGGCCTGGATAAACTACTGCCACACCTGGTTGGGATGTTTAGGATGTGCTTAGCACACCTCTACATCCCAAAGACATGGAGAGAAGTAAAAGTACTGCTCATACCAAAAGCAGGGAGCATCGACTATTCCTCCCCAAAGCATACCGTCCTATTAGCATAACTTCATTTCTACTGAAGACTATGAAGAAGCTATGTGAGCGATATCTGAGGGATGTAAGATTGACTAACAATCCCGTGCACCCCAACCAACATGCATACACGCCAGGAAAATCCACCGATACTGCCCTCCATGTGGTAGCAAGTCGGATTGAGAAATCCTGGATCATAAGGAATCCACCCTGGGTGTCTTCATAGATATAGAATGTGCGTTTGACAAAACAACCTTTCCTAAAATTACAGCGGCCCTATCACATAGGAACGTTCCTCATATTGTGAGCAGCTGGATATCCAATATGTTCTTTAAAAGAGCAGTACAAATCAGTGCTGGAGACACTGTCATAAGAAGACTGGTTGCGAAAGGCTGTCCGCAGAGAGGTGTCACCACTGCTATGCAATCTGGTTCTTGACAGCCTCCTAAACCACCTCAACGTGGAAGGATTCTACACAATTGCATACGCAGATGAATAACGATACGGCTTAATGGAAAATTCGAAGGAGCCCTCTGTCAGAGAATGCAGATAGCCCTAAGAATAATCGAAAATGGTGTGAGGAGCATGCCCTATCCGTCCCCCAAGAAGACGGAAATGGTACTCTTCACAAGGAAAAGAAAACTGGAGCCAATGAGAGCACCTGTTCTCCAAAACACAGCATTAAATTTTGCACCACAGGTGAAATGCTTGGGGGTAACTTTCGATGGTAAATTAAACTGGAATCTTCACCTCAAAAGAAGAATAAATAAGGCTTACATATCTTATGACCAGTATCGCAGGACCTAGGTAAAACCGGGGGAATGAAACCCAGGGTGGTCCTGTGGATTTACATTGCTATCATAAGACCAATGTTGGCATATGGAGCTGTTGTTTGGTGGCCCAAGAGTCAACAAATAACACCAAAACTCAAGCTATGCCAGGTACAAAGTTTGAGCCTGTTTGAGCATAACTGGAGCTGTGCGAACAACACCAACGAGAGCAATGGAGATAATGCTGTGTCTTCCACCGCTAGATCTACATCTAGAAGAAGTGGCTTGGACTACCATGCCTCAAATCCGTTGGCATACTACCAAACGCAAGCTGTGGCCAAACCAGAAGCCGCCTGTGGATTGAGGCTGTCAAAAAGATACCCCTTTTACAGGCATGTGCAGATGGTATTGCGCCTCGGCTTGTCTTTGTAAACCTTACACCACACATACTTCTGGCGAAGACGAGGCGGGCGTTGAAGGTGTAAACTATGTCTTCACGGACGGATCAAATAAAAAGGATGTAGCAGACTGTGGTATATATTCCAGAAATCTGCGACTCCGATGCAACTGGACTATGGATAAAAATGCCAGTGTAGTACAAACAGAACTCGCTGATATAACCATAGCCGCAAAAGAGATTGCTCGCAGAGAAATAACGGTCAAGACAATAAGAATCTGCACAGATAGTAGACAATCATTACTGGCCCTGAAAAATTATAAAGTAACTAAAGGGTCAACATGGGAATGCCACCAAGCACTTGTGAGATCATGTCAGATGAATAACATCTGCCTGTGCTGGGTCAAAGGACACTCACAATGCAACGGCAAAATAGAAGCTGACAAACTGGCCAAGAAGGCAGCCAGCCTGAGTATCCTTGGGCCAGGTCCTTCAAATACACTACTAGTTGCAGCGAAACTCCAATTTATATAGGAAAACACCCACAAAAAATTTAAGACGTTATGGGATGAAACAAGTAGCTGTCAGCTGGCCAGAAATCTCCTGACATATCACAGCGAAGAGTCGGCGAGGAACTATCTGGCAATGTCCAAGGGTAAACTGCGATTTGTTACAGGAATCCTAACCGGACACTGACGGGTAAGGAAACACCTCTATAACATGAGACAAAGTGACGCACCCATCTGCAGAGGATGTGAACAAGGAGATGAAACGATCGAGCATGTACTTTGTGCATGTCCCGCAGTGTCATCGACCAGATAATCCATATTGGTGGAACGTTGACCTTGGCCAATTTGAGGGAAATGCCCCTGGGCAACATCATCACCTTTTGTACAACATTAGGCCGGTCGATGGCCTTGGGAGACATTTTCCTCACAGAGGAAGCACAAGGGGCCCAATGGGGCCTAAGTGCAGCAGATCTCTGATCCGCACTCCGGACAAAATCTCCTAAACATAAAAAGAAGCGATAGAAAAAACAGAAGCTTCGTTAGGAATTATTCGATAAATCCGGTGATATTCAACCTCCTTGAACTGCGACGCCTAGACTACTATCTATTATTCTCAATTTATAGCACGGAGTAAGATAGTCCTACTTCGTGGGTTGTAGTACTATAATACTTAGTAGTGTCGTTCAAGCAGGTTCAAGGAACTGGTACGTACGTTTTGTCAGTTAAGAGAAGAGATCTCCTCCAGAAATATGATGTTTATTTGCCATTTGGTGTTATTATTATTTACCTCATTATTTACCTCAGCAAAGCAAGGTATCAGCGTTTATTAATTAGAGCTGAAATGTGTTTTGATAAGGGGTGTGATATGAATCCATAACAATAAAAATAGATTCATTGATCGTAGATATTAATATCTATTCCTCCTTTTATTTTTGTATTTCTTTTTATGTAATGAAAGTTCAAATAGTTGATAATATATCAATTTCAAAGGTATCACACGTATCAGCTGATAGATACACGAACACCAACGAGTGTTACATTTTCATAAACGCCAATCATTAATCAGTCGCGGTTTGGTAAGATGAAACCGTGTTATACATATTATACTGACTTCATTGAACTAACCCAAATCATGGGAGACGATACGAATAACGAATAAACGTAAACAATGAGAAGCGAATATCTTATTTACATAATAAGGCAGTTTCCATATTATGACACCAAGTCCCTTGTTGATAAATATGAGTCGAACGCACTTCCTTATTATTTCTGAATATAAAAGATGCAATACAAATTTATATTGTATCGAAAAAGTGCTGTTAATAATAATATCCTATTGCATAAAATTATTTCGGATTACATTGCGATTTCCTCTACTTTAAAAATCGAAAGTAAACACGCTTGACCGTTACTTCACTAAGTAAACTCGTATCAATGACTTTCTCTTTTATGTTCCTCTCGTCTTAATAGCAAGCTTATGTGGGCTTAATATATCCAGTGGTAATGTGTTTCCAAATTACGCGTTACGTAAGCTCTCTTACGAAAATCGAAAAGGTAAAGGACATTGCTTACATATTTCTTGTAACGTATTTAAAAATTGCTTATTAAATGAAAATATTTATATTTTATATTATATATAAACTCTGACTATAATCTGCTTTGTATTTGAGCTTTTTTATTATTCTTACTTCCTGCGTTTGTAACCCAAAAACACGTTTCATATTCGGGGCATAGCCCCACACAAGAATGGCATGATATATGATCTTTTTGATTGGAATATTGCATGAAGAAGAGTTGTTAGAAGTACCTGTCTGGACACTCTTGAAGACAGATTCCTAATTGCATAAATACTATTGGAAAACTTGTTAAAAAACACAGCTTATATATGTGGATATTCCATGACAGCTTCGAGTCAATGTACTGTACCGAGTACCGCGAAAATGTACTGATTCGGAATTATTTTGTACTTCCGATTTACATAGACTGAAGTACACGGTTTCATTTTTTTTCAGTTCCCTTGTCGGTTCAATTTGTGGAACTCAAAACTCAAAGTAACTCAGTACGACACTACCATAAGGTAGAGTAAATGGTGCGTTTTTTAAATAGTATGCCTAATCCATAGATTTTCTACTTTTTTTGAGACCGGGTAGGTTGATGTTGTCTTCATTCGACTCCTCATCTGCAGTGTACAACTTATCCAACTCAATCTTGCTCCTCCATGTCCCCACTTTCGTACTCGTCGTCGATATGATCCTTTGATGCATTTTTGCATGATTGACCATTGCAAGATCCATATGCAATGCAATACTTCAATCCAGCTTTCATGCATTCACATAACCCACCGCATCATTTTCTGCAGCTGCATAATATGAAGCTCAACAGAAATTCCTGAGTGCTCTGTCATTTTTACTGGATCCATTGGGCATCACGTTTCCAGCCCCATTCATCTAGATTTTTGCACCTTATTCCATTTTTGGATTTGGTGGTACGTTCTGTATGAATGATGCTGCATATCTTAATTTATTAGGGAAGTTCCTTAGGAAGCTTCTTGTGCCATATCACCACCATATAAGATAACGAGATTTTTCTTGTTTTGCCTCATAATGCTTCAATATGTCGATGATGGCATTGAGTCTGGCATTTTTATGGACAAAGGAACACAATTTAGTTTGATTGAATATGGACGTTATCTGCTAAATGTTTTTATATTTCAAACTATTTGAGGAATAGAGTCTTTGCCTCTCCAAGGATTGCGAAAGTAAATGTTGCAAATAATGATGCTAAAGCTGTCAGCAGAATTAGAATCAGATGTCTTCGCCAATTACAAAAACATCATCATATTGAACACGCGGAAATAAATCGTTGTGTTGATACATCAGCACATTCTTCACCTTGCTTGGCTATATTAAGAGCGATTGGAACGTTATTGATATGTGGGACAAACAGTAAGTACCGCCAGGTGTAGCATTTTTTTTTTCAAAATCGAAAATCGACATTATTGTTATAATTGGTTAAAAATGGTTATTGAGAATATTTAATCAATATTGTTTCGTCGAAAAAAACACTCGTAAGCCTCCTCGAAAGCTTCTGTATATTTTGTGTCATGGTATCCATCGAAAACAAAAAAAGTATGTGAACCGTAGTGAGTTCCTATAACATTAATCGTGTTAGTAAATCGTAATAAATGCCACACAACTTTAGGTAAATCTTCATCTATAATATTAATGTTATTATCTCCGGGTTCCACGCCTTCTGGAAGTTGTTCGAAAAGCATATTAGTCCGGTCAAATTAGACCAAAAAATGAGAGTGAAGCTACATAAATTCACAAGCTGAAAATGAATAATATTGTTCAAAACATAATTAAAAACAAGATTTCAAAATTCCCCATCGTTAAAGGTCAAAAAAATGGGTTTTTTACGATGTTCACCGAAATGGTAAGCTTTATCATAAAATTACTTCAGACAAAAATTGTAAATCATAAAATTATCTATAAAAAAGGTACCAATACTTTTTTACTAGGAGCTACCGTTTCTGAGATATAACGATTCATAAAGTTGTAATCGTCATAATATGCATTAGTACGCCACGTATATACATCTTTGAAGCTGTAATAAAGTAAAAATATTTTTCTACCGGTGATTGTAACTTACACTTAAATTATAAAATGAGAAAGAAGATGTAGACTTACTCGTATTACTTACTGCTCGAACTCAACATCGAGGAAAAGCTCAACATCAAACAGAAATATATTCATCAAAAAGTTTATCTATTTTTGGAAAATGTCAAAATCATGTACTATTTTTACACGAAATCATCACTGGCTGTGATATTTGAAAAACAAGATTTAGTTCAATGTGCTGAAGTTTTTAAAAAAGTGATTCAACTCCACAAGAAGTTATCACTAACGGAATGCGCTTTCTTCTTTCTATGTACGGAGCTCCTAAAAAAATTACCTGCTTGGATAAGTATTGATATGCATGTTTCGTTAAAAACACCCGAAATAAAAAACAAGTGCAATTAGCTTGTCTTCCTCCAACTTCAGATGCTGCTCATCAACATCTTTTTCGAGTATATTACCAAGTTCAAGTGTGGCTTGGTTATCAGCTAGACCCAAAATCTGGGGTTGGAAGTCGGTCGATAATACATTAGAACCACTTCAGACTTTACTCCCGCCTGAGCCGGAAAAACTGCTAAACACCATTTTTTGCAACTGTAAAAAGGGATGCAGTGCTAAATGCGGGTGCTAAAAAGTTGTGCTGTTTTATTCTCTGGCACGTACAAGTTGTCAAGGCCGGTCATGTTCTAATGTTGAATCACCAACAATAGAGGATTCGTTTGATACCAACGAGGAGACATGCGATACATTGCTATTGATGCAATTCACTTGCACCCGGGACGAAAAAGAAGAAGAAGGAGAAGAAGAAGAAGAAGAAGCAAAAAGAAGAAGAATAAGAAGATCAAGAATATGAAGAACCCCCAAGACGAATATTATGAATCAGACGAATACATTTCTCTATTTCTCTATTTTTTTTAATTTTCATCGCTTTTATCAACCCTTATTCAACCCTGGCTAATATACCCTCGCTAAGTACACTACCTCAGTGGTGGCGTGGAAACGTGTGCATATTATGACGATTACAACTTTATGAATCGCTATATCTCAGAAACGGTGGCTCCTAGGAAAAAAATATTGATACCTTTTTTTATAGATAATTTTATGATTTACAATTTTTGTCTGAGGTAATTTTATGATAAATCTTTCGTTCCGTTTCGGTGAAAATCGTAAAAAAACCCATTTTTTTTAACCTTTGACCTTGAGTAAATTTTTTTCCACGTACGGGAACGATGGGGAATTTTGAAATCTTGTTTTTAATGATGTTTTGAACAATATTACTCATTTTCAGCTTGTTGTGAATTTATGTACCTTTGAATGTCTAAATTGACCGGACTATATTACATAGCATATATAACGATAATTTTCTTCCTTTGTGCATCCTTTCTTTTCAAAGGAAATGGAGCAAGCCCAAACTTAAGTAATCCTTCAACACGTCTTCAGATTTGTTTTGAATTCACATTCTTTGGAACAATAATAGTGGTTTGATAGAAATAATTGTTAAATATATATATATATATATATA
Source organism: Tetropium fuscum (assembly GCA_964058915.1). Classification (NCBI taxonomy): domain Eukaryota; kingdom Metazoa; phylum Arthropoda; class Insecta; order Coleoptera; family Cerambycidae; genus Tetropium; species Tetropium fuscum. Next base: position 158,774 of record CAXKVY010001687.1, read on the forward strand.
TATATATATATATATATATATATATATATATATATATATATATATATATATATATATATATATATATATATATATATATATATATATATATATATATATATATATATATATATATATATATATATATATATATATCCCATATATACGTCAATTTCCCAATATTTTTATTTGTATATTTTAAAATAGGTTCGGTTCTTCAAGTACTTCGAGTACATTTTCAAGCTACTTAAAAATGGAGAGGTATAGAGAGGTAGGTTAAAATGGAGAGGTATAGGCCTCGAGAATGTCACTCCGCAGGAAGCTCACTGATATGTGCAGTCTGTAGATTTTGATTTGAATTTTAAAAATTATTATCTAAGTTAATATTCTCATACTAGTTCTATTCCTATTACTCCATGATCTCACTCCTATCGTTGATTTCTTCAGTAAACGCTCTTATAAAACTAACAAAAATACACCTAAAACTAAAACAAACACAAAATGGTGAATTGAAATTAAACGTTCTTAAAAAAGTTCGCTGCCTAATATTGTTTATATGAGATAGTGCTATTTAATGAACAGAAGCTTTCACGCAAAATATGTGAAATTCTTGAACGATTTTCTTATAGTATTTATAGTATAGTATATAAAGCTAGTCAAAATATTATATTTGGTATTCATTAATAAAATACATAAGTAGGTATTGAGTATTCAATACACTTGTGTCATAGATACTTATATGAAAAGTGGATACTCGTAAATAAAAGTAGCTGAATACTTATTACTAAAACATTCTATTGAATATATAATAAAGACAATTCAAGTAATACTCGTAAGCCGTAGAATGTGACAGGAAAATGTTTTTATGGTAATGTAATTCCCTGAGATCTAAAATTTCTCTGGAAACCTGTTGCTACTATGCACGAAGGAGAGATTATCAGACTCAAAGTGGTTCACTGAAACAAAACATGAAATATAAGTTTGCATTTGTATAAACACTTTCACTTTCATGCGAAATTAAATGTGAATTTCCTGGGGAAGTGGTGATATTGTCCTTTCACTAAAAAAATATGTTCTCTTGTAAACCGATCTAGATAATTATCCAATTATTAGATACGACGTATTCAACCATCTAGATTACGGGTTAGTACGCTTTATATATTTCAACGTCATGGATGAGTTGCGTTCTAAAATATCTGGCAGATACATCTGTTAACAAGTGTAACAACTAATTATATATTTAGAAATCAGTGTGTTTCCAGAGTGTATGACTAATCATATTGTCCAGTCTATCATCATTCTTATTTTAAAGATAAATAAGAACTCAAAAAATAGGCATATATTCTTATGAATGGACCTAACGAGTTTCCGGTATTCTTGTGATGTAACGTGTATGAGTAGGTGAAAGAGATAAGATTATGATGTACACATACATACGACAGGCAAGGAATATGGAACATGGGAGAATGGCGCAACGCATATGAAAATAAATAAATTTAGGGAAATTATATAATGCATATACAAACGTGTGTGTGTATGTGTAAAAGTACAGTTATCATAGGTCGACAACCTCGCAACAATTTGATTAATCAATATATTTATAGTAATAGTTCAGAAATACCTACACTAAAAACTAATAAGTAAAACTATGCTATGATAAAAATACCTGCAAAGAAAACCCGTTTGCGAAACTTTTCTACAACTTTTCTATATCCTTTTATATTATTTACAATATAAATAATATTTTTAATTTGTAATTTTTTTATACTTGCAATTGCCTTATTAAGTTTCTCTGAAGACAAATTCGCTGTGTCAAAGTTTTACAAGTAGCACGAAAACTAATTTATATTATTAAAAACTAATTACACCAAAAAATTGTTAAATATTGTAGAATACTAAATTCTTTTTTTAACTTACAAATTTATAATTTTATTTAGCTTAAAACTGAGTTTTTTTTTTTAAAGATTTCAATCGTGTACTATTTCTAGAAATATGCATGCAAAAATAATCCTATATATACCAATTTTCAAATTTATATTTGTAAGATTTGTATAAGATTTGCCTGGAACGTTAGCTGGATAATGAATGCTGCCACCTACCAGCGGTTATCCCGCATGCTATCAAAACAACGCTATCAAAAGTACTTATATATTTTGTGAAAAGTAATCTTGGGTTTGTAGCATTTCATTACATAGAGAAATAAGCAAATAGACGAGGACGATAATAAGGAAGATACACTTACCTTAAGTAGTTGTTTAACTTTAACAAGTTTAACTTTTCACAAAACAAATATGAGTAGCAAAGAACTTCAAAGCTAATATATATATATATATATATATATATATATATATATATATATATATATATATATATATATATATATATATATATATATATATATATATATATATATATATATATATATATATATATATATATATATATATATCTTAAAATGAAAATAGAAACCTTCACAGATGTTCGTAAGATATACATTTTACGTTTAATATCTTAATATCCAACGATGAACAAGATTGCATACCTACCTAGCATATTGTCGAGATAAGATTGATTGATCTGAAATAACGTCCACAGTTCAGTGTACATATAGTTGAAATTTGACAAAGTGGGAATACATAGTCAAATGCTGGACATAAGGTTCCTAAATAATATATTTATTGTTAATAACAGATAATGATGGCATGATTCTAACTATCTTGTTGCAAGCACACATATAGAGCAAGTTGTCGAAGCTGTATGGTAGCAAAATGGATATAAAACGGTTTGACAATCAAGTAAAATCTGTAAAGCTTAAGCATGTCACATAGTACAGTGAAATAAAGTCATTTAAAAAGAAATAATTGTGATTGTTGTAAATATTCTGAATTCGTAAAAATTTAATGACAGTACCTGTCATAATATTTCAAATCTACAGCGAGAGTACAGAGAGAACAGAAAGATATTCTATTGAATAAGGTAGACCAAATTTAAGAAACAAATAGACATTATATAGTTAGGAAATAGTTTAAGAGAATTATAGATTATGCAAAAGACATTGATACAAATTGTAATACGTAGATTAAGGTAGCACAAACATTAATAGTGAAAGTATGAATAAACTTGATGCGAGTGCGCTATAGACATTTTAAATAATGTGTATCGTATTAACAATAAATTATCTAGTGGACGGGAAAAAAAAGAAAACAGGGACGTTTGAAAAGAAACAAGTTGTTGATTAGTAACGGAAAAGGAGAAGAAAAGGCGAGAAGCGGAATTGGTTTGGAGAAAATTTGAGAAGAAAAACAATGATAAAAACCATAAAATAAGAAAAGGAGCACCTACCCTGTAAGAATATCCAAGGATGGATGGTAAATCGCCGATGTAAGCGGCAGCATCGATCCATATATATGCAGTAGCCAAGGAGTTCATAGGATTTCCTACAAAAAGGAGAAGTTACAATAACTTCAACCAAGGTATCTATACAATAAGGTATCTGAAACATATTTAGTTAAATTGCTAGCAATCAAAATTAAAGAAAGAATTCGATTCAGAGATAATATATAAAATAAAGCTTTATTAAAGATAAATACTTACCCTAGAAAATTCATGAAGGATACATCATTTATAAAAGAAAAATCACAAAAATCAATAATCTTGGATATATAACATTTCCAAACGGCCATGTTTTAACCGAAACTAATAACCTCAATAGGGGGCGCCTCTGCGAACAGCTGTTTTTTCATAATGCATAGGCAAAGAGTTTGTATAGATGACCAGGACAACACCAATGTGTATCACTGATAGTATATAGGTAGAAGACATAAAATTATAGATCGAATACCTACCTAAGTTTCATATATATAATTAATTATCAATATAATAGAAACACATTGTTGTCATCTAAATAAAATAATACATATATCTAATTTTAGTATTTAATTAGTACTAGAATGGTGTCTATTTGTTCATAAATATGAAATTATAAGTACAAGGTACTATTTAAATAAATAACTATATATTATCATTAAATTATCACATAAAGAGTTCTCGTTGAATAATTGTATTAAAGAATTGAGTAGATATAGATGGTTAACAATACTAAATCATATATTGTAGGTGTTAATATGTATGATAGAATAGAAAATGATATCATTTAGGTACTCAATAAGAAATAGGAATGTTAATAGTATGTAGGTATAGTATTTAGTACACATGTATAGTATATAGTAGATAAAGTAAAGGTATAACGATGCCATACAGATAAAAATTGAAATAGAATCAAGAAGCCATAAAAGAAAAAAGAAGGGAACCAAGGAAATGAATAAATAGAAATTGTAAAAGTAGACATGGGAATTGAAAAATAAGGAAAATATAATTGGATATATTAAGCTGAATAGAAGATATAATTGCAAGAGATTATATATAAAAGAAATAAGGAGCTGTGAGAAGAATAGTTAGTAATATTGGGAAAATAGACACGGGAATTGAAAATAAAGAAAATAAAATTGGATGTATTAAGCTGTAAAGAAGATATAATTGCAAGAGATTATATATAAAAGTTATAAGGAGCTGTGAGAAGGTGATTATAGGTACGAGTTTGGAGAAGTACTGAGACGGATCCGAGGATTCATAGGCGAGGGTTCATAGATAAGGATTCATAGCTGAAGATTCATAGCTGAGGATTCATCTTAATTAAATCAACCGTCAAAAAAAGTAAAGGTACCTTACTTATAATTTTAGGCTTATATTACTTACAATATTAGTCATGACTAAACAAATTTAAATAGATATCAAAGATCTTACAATTTATTGAAAACTTTTGGACATATCCATAAAATTTAACAGAACTGTCAGATATGTCAAATTCTAAAATTTAGGTTAAGGATAGAGTGATCATATGTGCTCGTAGTTTAAATATCATTTTCTTTTTATTATCATACAAGAACAAACTTAATTGATTATTTAACCATAATTATTCGTAATCATCTAATTTATTTAAATAAAAGTGTTAAATTTAGAATTTATAATCTTTATTTGTGTATGGATTTTCTCTCATCTTGCTTCTGGAGCCCACTACTTATAGGAGAACGTAGGTATTTTGAAATCACGAACATAGCCGAAGCATAAGGGGTATAAAAAGGTATATTTCGTATAAAATTTTCTATAATATTTTCAAAATTAAAAATTATCAAATTATATATATATATATATATATATATATATATATATATATATATATATATATATATATATATATATATATATATATATATATAGCCCACATTTCCAAATTAATAGAAATTCAGAAAACATAACAGTAACAAATACTCCTGTATCAATTAATGTGGGTCATAATAACATCATATTTGGTGGTTTGGTTTATCAAATTGTGATTTGTGTAAATGGACGGGTTCAGAATAAAATCCCGATTACCAACATCCTTGTGATAAGGAATCATCAGAAGAGAAGTTGGTATATCGTTCTTATCAAATTATTTGGACCTCGTTCATTGTTAAAAGATAACCTACAAATATAGCAATAAATATTATTTAAGTGTTACAAAAATCTAAAATTTAAACAATATATTGATAAATTGCTGTTATCTATTGAAATTTATAAACAAGAGTAATAAACAACAAAAATCGAAGGCATATCTTTATTTACCATCGACCCTAGTATTATCACTATATCGACCCTAGTATTATCACGCATGGGAATAATTTTGGAGAAATATTGTAATTAAAATAAAGTTAATACCATGGAAATAATTATTAATGTGCCCAATTGCAAATTGGTTGCCATATTTACGGCAATGTCATTTATAATAATATATAGCCCTCCTTAAATTTAATGATGTATTTTGGCAAGATAACTTATAAAACATTATTATACCCTAGCTCTACTGAATGATAAACACATATTAATCTACTCAGTTTATTTATAAATATTCTGAAAACGCTTTGGGAGATTCGTGTCTGAACGGTATGATTAGTTGTATAGATATAATAATAATTAATACCTAGTAGGTATTATTTATTACGCTAGAAGATGTTCTCTGAAACAATTGTGGGTGACCTTCACACGCCATGATTTTAATGGGAAGTACCGTAAATCTACCGGTCTGGTCATTGGGGTAACAGGTAACGTTTGTGTTTTTATTACGGTTTTAAGTTTGCTAATTTTTTGCCAGGAAATCCTTTAAATTAGATGGCAGGCGACAGAAATAATGCCATATATTGAGACAATTAATTATCACGATCAATATTTCTGACATGGTGTGACAGTTCTAACGTGAGAATAGATCTGTCCACAAAATTTTGCTTTCAACTGAAAATGATAGATCTATGGATATTATAAACCCATATAAAGTAAAAAAATAATTATTTTCTTTCTGCGTTATTCGTAATAGCAATTACCCCAACGCAGCGAGGCTAGGAAAATGCTCCCGCGAGCGAGACTAGGCGGATGACATCACATGCCAGCTGTATATGTCAGACTGGATGTTATAGTAAGGTTAGTGACTATTGTGAGCTAGGACGGGCAAGTGATTTGTGCCTATGTTGTTATTGCCGATAGTTATTATGCCGACTAACTTTCACACCACTGGATTGGGGCTGGTTGAAGTCGGTATTTGACGCGGGAAAATCGGTTACCATAATCACGTCTACGTTCTGCAAATTATGTGAATCTCCTTTCTGGAAACCATCCTCCATATTTGACAACAAGAAATAAGCAAACTATATTAATTTGACGTTCTAAATAATAAAGACACTACCAGATAATACTGTGAATAACATGCAGACTTCGTTCTAACGAGAACGTCACGGAATAAACCTAACGCTGTACAGTACGGAGTACGGTTGATCTACCGCGCCTGCAGACCTAGCAAGCATGTGACGTCAAACCAATGACAACGCGTTTATCCGATTCAATTAAAGCAAACACATTGTACGGACGCTGTTGTGGTTCGGATTGACTTTTTTTCAGGCACAGTTCTAATATTGCTATTATTAAGTCAAAAGCTTCATTCCTCACTACTTTTAAAGTATATTATTTTTTTGTGGACACCTATTGTCAAAAATATTACTTCTTGCACAATCAGCAAATTTTGCAGTTTAAAGACTACAATATCTACATCTGTAGATTTAAAAAGAAACATAAATATATTTATAAAGATAACAATGTAAGAAGGCTATGTTTCTCTTGCACAGTTGTAAAAACAGATTGTTCAAGGGGTTTACTTTTGTTTTTTGTTACGTATCGTATAGCTTGTCATCAAAATTAGGAAAAAAAAATCATAAGGTATTTTAACCTTTTTTACAAGCTTTTATGTAACTTGCTATGTATGTGTCTATGTTTGTTCGGGTCAAATCTTGCAACTGAATTTTAAAGCAGTTATCCTCAACCAATTAAGCTGAAATTTTGCGTGACAATGTATGGTTAGTGACGTGTGACCTAGTGAGCTAAGTGACGTCATAATAAATTGAATATGGCGGGCCGCCCAAGATGGCGGCCTAGTTATTTTTTATGCATTTCCATGACATGGGTATCATATGAAAGGGTTTACTGAGAAAATACAGAAATAAAATGACGTCACTATAAATCCAATATGGCGGACTCCCATAGATGGCGGACTATTTATTTTTTACGCACTTCGATGATATGGATATCAAATGAAATGGGTTTATAAGAAGAAATCGAAAATAAAATGATGTAACGTTAAATCCATTATGGTGTAATCCCAAATATGGCGGATTAATTATTTTTTATGCGCTTCTGTGATATGGATATCAAATGAAAGAGTTTGCTGAGAAGAATACGAAAATAAAACGACGTCACTCTAAATCCCATATGGCGGACTTCCAAAGGTGGTTGACTATGTTTTTTCATAGGGTGCATACACCCCATGATATGGATATCAAATGAGAGGTCTCAAGAGGAATAAATGGGCACAATGGCGGAAAACAAGATGGCCGTTATACCAATTTTTGAGAGTTATAACTCGGCAAAGGTTGGGTTAGTTTTGTGGTGCTCAACAATGGTCAACTGCAGGCGCTACAAAATTTTCAATATGGCCGATCTAAGATTGCGATCAAACACTTAGTTGCTCCAATCCGTCTGAAAGTGTGATCCCGGGGTTTTTGGAATCCCCGATTACGATTCCGGGGTCGAATTATTCGTGTCAAATCTTGCACCTAAATTTTAAAAGTACACCTTGGTTGGCTTCGTACTGTGACTTGTATAATTTGACGCGATGGGCGTCAATAGCATTAGTTTGCAACCTGTCTAGGAGAAGGACTGCTCCAAAGCCAAACCCGGAACTGTGTTTTGTTACGCACAAGTACGGCTTCAAGCTGAAATAAGTAAAGTTAAGTTGAGTCAAATCATTAGAAGGTGTCCTTGTGAAAGAAGTAGACTACTAAATTAACAGGCATACCACCATGCAACCATGACGCATTAAATGAAATGAAGACTTAGAAACATGTCCAGCGATAACTAAAAAATTAAAAATAAATTAATAGTAGAAAACATTTTTAAAAGCAATATTTAATTTAAATGCTCTAAAAAGAAGAAAATAAACTTTAACTTGAATTAAACCTATCCATTTATTTCATTACACAATGTATATGATATAAAAGCTTGTCGCAAGATTTAACTGAGTAGATAAACAATAATACAATATGTAACTTGATATTGATTGACTTGATATTGATTGATAAGTAATTCAAAAAAAAAATATGTATATATATATATATATATATATATATATATATATATATATATATATATATATATATATATATATATACTGTGCCTTAGGTTCATTCGGTCAGCTGTTTAGCCATGATACAAAGACAATGGTATGTCAGGTTGCTGAACCAAAATTGGTCGTCGTCCTCATGCGTCTCACATGACGTATTCCTCGCCAACATAATTTTAGGCGCGATTTTTACACAGTTGAATGTAAATACCTACCTACTGTTGTTTTCAAATTGATATTGATAATTGACAAGATTTTGCGTTTTGTGTACACAGAGGTGGATACGTGTGAGTATTATTATTATATGTGCTACAATTTTTTAAACAATGCCAACCTGTGCTGTCGCGAGATGTTGTAATAGTAAAACTTGATTTTTGCCATAGGAAGCACTGTAATGTCTTCTATAAGTAGCCAAAATTTCATGGTTATATCCCGAGCCATTGATTTAATAGTGCAATGCATGTTTTAAAAAACGTGTTTTGCAAATTATTTCGCGGGCAAGGAAAAAATTAATTTGCAAAATTCGTCCCTACTAAAAAATGTTGTAACTCACATGATGTTTTTATAAAATAGGTTAATCTCGCGACAAGCTTTTATATCATATAAATTGTGTAATTTAATAAATTCATGGGTTTCATTTAATTTAAAGTTTATTTTCTTCTCTTTAGAGCATTTGTGTAAAAGATTGTTTTTAAAAATGTTTTTTTTACTATTAATTTATTTAAAAATTAATTAAAGATAAATTTTTCAAATCACTAGGAAGCTAATTGTACCGTTTTGGAGCAAGATATGAAAAACTATGTGAAAAGGCAGCTGTGTTGTGATTAGGAATTAGTAAAATGTTCTTATTCCGTGATGACCTATTAACATTAAAATTACTTAACCTAACTTTTTTTGGATAAATAGGTAACTAGGTGTATAGGTATGAATTTCGGATCATCACAATATATTTTTCAAAAAATCAAGGATTCACACAACTTTAACTTTAGGTTCTGATTAATGATATTCCGGTGTGGATAAAATTGTTTTAGGATAGGTACTATAAGATATTCTTAGTAATTATTGATCTATATGCTTAGTAAAACATATCCGAATCGAACCAGACTCCTAAATTTGTGTATTCATTAACTGTTTTAAGCTCAGTATCTCCTGATGAGATGTTCAACAAATTATTTGCAGTTAATCTTTTCTTTCTTGGACCGAATAATATAACCTGTAATTTATTTGAGTTTAACTTTAGTTTACGTTCTAGTGATATTTTTAAAATAGAATTTAAATATTTATTTACTTTGATGTTAGCAGTGATTAAATCGTCAGTAGATAAATTATAGTAAAGTTGTGTTTCGTCCGCATAGTGATGAACATTACACATGAGGTGATTACTGTGTGGAAGTCTGATATATAAAAAGAAAATAGGAAGAAATCTAGTGTGGAACCCTGTGGAACACCGAACAACTGGCAGTGGGTCAGACACATTGGATTTCAGACATACTCTTTGAGGTCTGTCGCTAAGATAGCTTTGTATGAATGTCATTATTCTGTTATCCATGTTATCAATGTATCAAACGACTTGCTAAAATCCAACAATATCATGCAAGTTAATTCATCCTTATCGTTACTATGTGCTATGTCATCAGTAATATTGGTAAGAGCAGTAACCGTAGTGTGATTTGGTCTGAACCGCGATTGTATTTGGGAATTATTAAATGTGCAAAAACGTATTCTGATATTTGTTAATACATTATCTTTTCAAGGCATTCCAAAATGTCGGTAAAATCTTATAGGACTCAAATGAGAAATATCTGTTGGATCTGCGATCTTAGTAAGTGGCAAAATTCATTTATATTTGCAGTTGGGATACGCCCCTTTTAAACCCTGTTATTGAGAATTTAACTCAGGTACAAAGAGACGGTTATCTCAAGTTTGTTTACGCATACTTCTAGGAAGAAGTAAGGTATACGTTGCCAGTTCGGCATTATGAAATAGTTATTATGAAATTTCTTGTTTATTATTTGTCCCATTATATCTTTGTGATTTTAATAAGTATAATTATTCTTCATTTGGTTATTTATCATTATCATTTGGTGATAAAGTCATAAAACACTAAGTAACACATAAATGTCCTCTAATACAATCTAGAGAGGACTGTATAATTAAACAATCAGTTTCAATTTTTGCTTAACTAACTCAGAACTATTTTCGGTTAGCTTCTTAATATTTAATATTAAATTATTAATATTTAACTGTTTTTATATTTGCTGTTTGCTGAGAACAACTATTTCTGAGGTGTCTTCAAAGACATGTTCATTAAATAAAGAACGATTGAAGTATTACCTATGTAGTAACGATTTGAAGATTTATTTGCATCTTTGCATCCATAATTATAATTTACTACAACAAATCAAACAAGTACCTAATAATACTGAAGCTAACCGAGCTACCTATTTACATATACTCTTCAAATTATCACAGTGAATATCACAATCAGAAGCGATACAATTGAACAGTTCACACATCAGAGATATTGGGGACTTTCTTAAAATATTTGATCAAGGAGCAACACAGTAAAATAAAGGTTGCTGTCTAGAATTTAGGCGAGGTTTCAGAAAATTTATTTTATTTAAAAGATCAGGGCAATCAAGCTTGTCATTCAAGATATTAGATAATAATCTAATTAGCATGATATTGCGTCTAGTTTCTAAAGAGTCAAAATTAAATCTCGCAAGTAAATAATTCTGATCCAGACCTCTAGGAGGATAAGATCCATCTTGCAAAAAGATCAAAAACTTTAAGAACTTTCTTTGGATCGATTCTAAATGTTGACAATGAACGTGATAAATCGGATACCATATAATCGACCCGGGTTCTAGTTTTGACCTCACCAGAGCGTAAAACAGAGATTTGAAGGTGCTTATATTGGAAAAGTCCCGGCAATTGCGGTAAATGAGGCCATAAGATTTAAAGGCACTAGAAACAATATGGTTTATATGTTCAACAAAAGTGAGTTTGCTGTCAAAATAAATACCCAGATCTTTGAATACATCAACTCGGCTGATGATATTATTCCCAATGAAGTAGTTGTGAGTATAAGATGAAATTACGTTAGATTTGGCTATATTTAGTTTAAGATGATTTGTCTCACACCATGAAGACATTCTGTTAATGCAGTCTTGAAGATGGATTGAATGTGTAGAATATTTAATTTCAGAGTAAAGTTTAAAATCATCGGCAAATAACAAATGCTCAACAGTAATGACTTCAGGAAGATCATTAATAAAGATAAAAACAATATGGGGCCCAGATTGAAATCTTGTGGAACTCCCGAAGTTGGAGAAAATGATATTGAATTGAAATTTTGATATCTGACCATAAAGTGTCTATCGCTTAAGTAGGAGGTGAATAACTTAATCAATGCTTCAGATAAACCAATACTTTCTAGTTTCAATATAAACAATATAGTTTCGTATAGACGACATCGACCTGTCCTCTATTATCCAAACCCTCAGAGACATATTGAGTAAGAACCGCTTGTGACCTCCTGTGCATGAACCCATGATGGCGTGACGAAATAAGCTGCCTGGTAGAGTAGTAATGTTTACTATACAGCATGGTATCAAAGATTTTAGAGAAATTACACAGTAGTGAAATGCCTCTATAATTTGAAACATCATTTTGATTTTCCTTTTTTGGTATTCGGAAAATATATGTTTTTTCCAATAAGACGGGAAGGAAGAATTACGTAGGATGCAATTGAATAAGATCAGTAGTGGCTCGGCAAAAACATACGCACAATCTCTTAGAACAAAACTGGGAATACCATCTACGCCCATTGTAAAAGTATCCTTAGAACGTTTCAGATTTTGTAAAACATCTTCATATGTGATATTCAGTAAGTCTATGTGAAGTCCTAGATTGTGTAAAGAAAACTCAGATGGATTAACTGGTTGTGATTGAATGAAGACGCCGTTAAAGTAGTCACCAAACGCATTAACGATATCAGTAGGACTAGAAAGTTCACTGTCGTTATAGAACATTACAGAAGTGTACGTGAGGAACCTTTCTTTTTATTTATAAAGTTCCAAAACTTTTTGAGATTCCCAGATAATGATTGCTCAGAATCCTTTATAAATATTCTATAAGCCTCATCAATCAGACGTTTATATTTAGATCGATGAGCTTTGAAAGCATTGTAGAGATCAGCTGATTTCAATTTTTTGTACTTGTTATATGCAGCTGCTTTTTTTCGGTTGGATTTAATAACTTCTCCTGTGAGCCAAGGAGGATAATGATAGCGGCGAATATGGGGAGAAGACATGTACTTTGGTACTTTGGTACAATATCGAAAAGACTATATAACTTGTAAAATGAAGAGCACAAATCATTCACATTATCTACATTCATAAGAAATGACCAATTCGTGTTATAAATAAGTTCGTATAACAGAGGAAAATTTGGAAAATTGTATTGTTGACATATATCAACATTTTTTTATGTGATTCCAATTTTAATGTGTGAAGTAACTTAACAATTACTTTTTTAACCACAGTAATTACTACTTAACAAATGCAGTTTCAATATAAAAATCCTGTGGAATAAATATAATTTAAAAACCTTCATTGACTCGTCTAATATTGCGTTTTGCAATATTTTTTCAGGTTACCAGGAAAAAATATTCCTAACCTTTTTGAAAATGGTCCTTTCACCTCTATCTACATAATATTAGAACATAACTACTTACGTATTATGTAGTACGTAATACTGTAATCAATGAATATCAAACCTCACCCTATGTTTTATCGTGTAAGCATTATTTACTTCTCCGAATTGTGTAAAAATGGTGGATATTTTTTAGATTTATTTAAGTGAAAACGGTGGTTTAAGCAGAACTACTTTCTGTCTCGAAAGCAGTTACCTGTTTATATTCTGCGTGCTTGAACGATTAAGGCAAACTACACCAACGAAAGTAACGTTATCATAGCGTGAAATGAATAGTGGCACTTTTATTCACTCTCAACTTTTTAATCCGTTGCTTATTGTAACTTAAAGCTAGTGGTTAATGTTGCGAGTGAAAACGAAAGTAAATAACTGGTATTTTGTAATTATTATAATTATTCTATTACTTATATGTGAAACCAAGATTCTTGATTGCATTTATACTATGATCGGGCACGAATTCGGTTTATAAATAAACCCGAATTTGATTCCTTAACACAAGGATGTGCTGCAAAAGTCAAAGTCATGTTTTTCACGATTTTGGCGAACGTTCAACTATGCTGTACTCTGTGAACTTTTAAAAATAATTCAAAATAAGAAAATACCTTAAGCGCGAACAGGAATAGCAACACAAAGTGCGTTGTTTTCTAAATCCGTTGCTTTTGTTTTGACAAATAAAAGAGCTCTTTATTTTGGTACCCTTTATTAACACTTCACATGTTAATTGGTTGTTGAGGTGGATTTTGCATAGCAGAAATAGAACTGGAGAAAAATCGTTAATGATTGTTCGTTCGTTGCGGTTTGTAGTTGTCCTTGAGGAAGTAAGGAAAACACTGCGATGAACAATACAGCAGCGGGTTTAATGTACTCCGTCATGGCTGTTGATTCGATTTTTATCCCACATCTGGGCCACTAGAGTAAAACATGCGATGAGAGAACTAGATCAGAATAGCACGGTATTCGAGTAGTATAATACGATATGTTCAGTAAGTTGAAAATGATTTGTCAATGAGATTTTATGAAGAATCTACAGCCGTTGGCGACATTACCTAACCCAAATATTTACAACTAGTTTATAAGTAATTATTATACAGGGTACATCACGGTGAGTGGCCTATTAGACGTTTCTGGGAAACCACACATACTTTGGAACTGAAAATTTGCACACAGGGGTTTTCAGGGGTGCTCTATTCAATGAAAATATTGCCGTGTATGTGCCACTTCCGGTTATACCGGAAGTCGACAACAACTTCCTTATTTTAAATGGCATGCTATATTTTTTTTGCCAGATTCGAATTCTACTCGTTATTTTAAGGTATCTTTCAATACTATTCCCTGTCCCTAAAACCAATAGTTTTTGAGATATTTCGATTTTTTCGATTTTAATAAAAGCTTATGCGAAAACAACCCGTAAGTTAGAAATTAATAACTTTCGCTATGGTAACTTTTAAAAACCAATTTTTATTCCACATACTAAAAAGACATGGAGCTTATGTATGTATAAACTACAAATGCTCCAAAATACACAGGGTGTCCAATAACTGATGTCAAACTTTGCCTACTTCGACCTTCAATAAGTGCCTTATTTTAAATGGGACATACGGTATTTTATAATCCAATTCGATTCCTTTTTTTATTACCTTTCGACCCATATGTAGTTTGGTTTAGCTAAATTGGACGGTTCTTGAGTTATTTAGAGATATTTAAAAATATTGTTGAATTAAAATTAACATCGAGTGCAGTGTGCCATGGAAAACAAAAAAATTATGTTCGTCTTGTCATTCTAAATTATTGTGTAAGTGTCAACGTATTATTGTTGTTAGTGGTCAGTTAATATGCAAAATCATTACTCCAATGCAGATTATTTCAACTTATTTTTTATCCATGGAGAATGTAACAGAATTATTAGCAGAACGTGCGGAAGGTTTAACGAATTAAATCCTAATCTGCCACCAATGAACGTAAAGAAGTTTAGAAGAATTTACAATAATTTCCTAGAATTTGGTACATTTAAAGCAACTAAAATTAATTCTAGCCCAGTCACTGGAAATGAAAATAACGAAATAACTGTCCTGGCTTATTTTGAAGCATATCCACGAGCTTCTATTTACACTGCAGTGTATGACATAGGTATTTCTTATTCCTCTATAGAAAGAATCTTGTGGAATCACAAAATGTATAATTATAAGTTTACTAAAGTGCAAGCCCTGCATCCAGAAGATGCTGGTAATAGAGTTAAATTTTGTGAAATTATATTAACTCGCATTCAAGAAGATGACTTTTTCTTTAAAAAAATTATCTGGCCTGACGAGTCGAAGTTTTCTCGTGAAGGAATATTTAATAGACATAACTGTAATATTTGGGCAAATCAAAACCCCCACGCTATAAGGGAAAGCGGATTCCAAGACAAATTTAGTTTTAATGTGTTTTGCCTATTAAAAGACAATATGTTTTATTATCATATTTATGATGGAACCTTAACTTCTCAGCGTTATATGGGGATACTAAGAACAATAGTTACCGATTTTCTGGATAATTTACCACTATTAGAATTTGGAAGTTGCTGGTATCAACACGACGGAGCTCCTGCGCACTCTACACGAGAAGTATCAGACATACTAGACAATATGTTTGAAGATAGATGGATTGGACGACGAGGCCCTTGGATATGGCCAGCTAGAAGTCCGGATCTCACCCCGATTGATTTCTATCTTTGGGGAAAGATGAAATCCAAAGTGTATGAGTCAATTCACGAGAAGATTGGAAATCAGAGTAAGAAGGGCGTTTGAAGAATTAGATGCAAAAGAAATTCGATCAGCAACCACTAGTGGTGTTATGACCCGAATATTAAAATGTTTGAGCGTTAAGGGACAACATTTCGAGCAGTTGCCAATTTAGAAGATGTATTTCTCTGTAGTCACTCATATTGTAATATTCTTCGAGGATATTATAGGTAATTAATTTTTAATAGGTTTGTTAATTTTCTGATATGTAATAATTTTCTATCTTTTATTAAAGTTTTCAACTGAATGTGAACTTTATGATTTTGAACTATAATTGTTTTTCATGGCACACTGCACTCGATGTTAATTTTAATTCAACAATATTTTTAAATATCTCTAAATAACTCAAGAACCGTCCAATTTAGCTATAGCAAACTACATATGGGTCGAAAGGTAATCAAAAAAGGAAGCGAATTGGATTATAAAATACCGTATGATTTAAAATAAGACACTAATTGAAGGTCGAAGTAGTCAAAGTTTGACATCAGTTATTGGGCACCCTATGTATTTTGGAACATTTGTAGTTTATACATACATAAGCTCCATGTCGTTTTAGTATGTGGAACAAAAATTGGTTCTTGAAAGTTACCATAGCGAAAGTTATTAATTTCTAATGTACGAGTTGTTTTCGCATAAGGTTTTATTAAAATCGAAATATCTCAAAAACTATTGCTTTTAGGGGTAGGGAATAGTATTGAAAGTTACCTTAAAATAACTAGTAGAATTCGAATCTGGCATAAAAAATATAGCATGCCATTTAAAATAAGGAAATTGTTGTCGACTTCCGGTATAACCGGAAGTGGCACATACATGGCAATATTTTCATTGAATAGAACACCCCTGAAAACCCCCGTGTGCAAATTTTCAGTTCCAAAATATGTAATTTCTGGAAACACTGCAGGTTTGACAATTTTCTATCTCCCATTTCTTAATTGGCATATTCAGAAGATAAAAAAAACGACAATAACCTAGTATTAATGTACACATATAGTTTAGAAATAAAATAAAATCCCTGCGCGATACTGATACTGAAGACCGAATTAGGTAATTAGGGAAAACTGGAATAATTCTGTAGCTTCGACTACGCATCTAATATTCCATGGGTTCCAAAACGCCGAGATTTACTACTCAATATCCGATTTTTGTCTGAAATCCTTACCTACTTTTCTGATGAATAGTAAAATCGTAGGTACAAAGGTACATGATACATTTTTGAGTGAAACAATTTTCAGAGAAGCAAAAACAAATTTTCCTATTCTTTATAAATCCAAATGCAATGGTTTGATAAGAACTGGATTTTTGATATTTGCAAGAAACTGAAACTTTTGCCTAGAACTAAACTTCTCCAAGAAGTTAACGCACCACCAAAAAATAAGCTAGATAAATAAGTTAATTTTTGTCTAGACCTCCTGTCCGATTTCGATGATTTTCTTTTGTATGATTACCTGTTTATTTAACCCTCCAGTGGTGATGTAACATATTAGTACACGAGTGGTGTACTTACAAGTAATGTAGCTATAGCAAAAGTAGTGATGTCGGTCTGTGGTATTTTGAAGGGGTATTGTAAACTATTTTTATCTATATATACATTTTTGTTTAAACTACTTTATTTTATGATAAAAATATGAATACATTATGAAAATGTAATGGAATATAACCTAAGTGATTAAACGAAGAGATTTTAAAAAAGAAAAAGAATACATAATAATACACACAAAATAATATATATAGCTACATAGAATAGATATTATTTGGTAAATATCACAATAATTATGTTAATCGTCATGTGTCATGTTTCTTTGGAAGCAATCGTCACAAACTATTGTACTATGTTCTATGCCTACATTTTGATTTTTTATATATTATTTTTTCGGTATGTACGATAAAAGTATGCAGTTGTCTCTGTATGCAAACATGCTTGTACCAACTGTACCAACAGGCCGGTTTTTCCCGTTTACAAATTCTGGTGGCAATGCTCGTTTGTTTTTTTCTAATTGTACCCACTGTTGTGATTTTCTGTGATAGTAATAACTTAGCCAGTTCCAGGCTTGTAAAAAAAATTGTCAGTAGTCAGAATTCGACCTGTTCCTCTAATTGGCTGACATAACCTATCTACAAGTGCAACCGCGCTGATGCTAACAGAAAATGGCCCTTCTGGTTGTGTTCCGACATATACTTCTGAATTGGACGTATAGTACATCTTGGCATCACATAGGGCATAGATCTTGATCCCGTATTTGTTCGGTTTACTTGGTATGTACTACACACTCGGAGTGGTTGTTGGCGAAACGCGCGTCGAGCGCAGTGAAAGTGTTTTGGTGTTTATGGAAACTACTCCTAGTGTTATAATTATATCAAAGGTTCCAGCCCTATCCAGTTGGTATGTATTGCCGAAATGCACATTGACCTCTAAAGCCTTCGAGCTTCTCATCAACGGTGACATAATACGCCATATTGTAATTAGTTCTAAATGTTCCTACAATGGTCTCAAATAAAATTCTGCAAGGTGCAAGTTTGTCAATAGACGCCTTTCAGCACGTGTAACAATGTCGTCGAACCTAAGATATCTCAACAAAATTCTGAACCTTTGGCAAGACATTACAAGCCTAAATATTTGAGGACCCGTGCCATTTGTCTTGAATAAATCCTCGGCATTCAAGTGATTACTTTTTGTGACATCACTGAGTAATAAAATGCTCAATAAACCCTGGATCTCAATTTTATTTGTAGGACGTGTATAAGTCTCTCGGCCATAATTATCAGATGCTACTAGATAAATACGTATTTGTGTTTTCTACTATTAGATCTAATACCCCATCATCAAAAAATAAATTAAAAATTTCAAGTAGATCTTTGACACCAGGCACTTAGGTCACTATATATTTTGCGTCTCGTCTTACCATCTTCCGCAAATGATGTTTTCTCCAGATAGTAGTCCCGTCTTTGCCAGTAAAGATTAATCTATCTTCTCTTTGAGGATCTAGTTGAATTTCAGTGTCTTCAAATTCTTGCTCCGTATCTGTACTTTCTTCACGTTCTTCGATATTAACTACCTCACCGAATAATGTTTTGTCCTAAAGTAGAACACAAATGGTGACGTCGGTCTAAGGCACCGAAATGGGTAGTAGCTAGAAAACGTGTTACGTCTTTCCTTCTTTGACTCACACGGCAGTGTGAGCATCCTAAAGCATTAATCCTGAAACATTAATAACATTAAGCTAGCCAAGAGTATCGGTTAATAAGTCATGTGATCGCGCAAATACTGAGAAACTAAATCTGAGTCGGTGTGAGAGACCGCACGTCATCACTGCAGGGTTAAGAATATGAATCTTCTATTGTCTTCTCAACGAAATTTTGTTTTATTCATTACAGGGTGTAATAATTGCAATATTTTTTCCATTAAATTTTGTAATACCCTGTGGAGTTCAACAATTACACCAGCAAGTTAGAATTTAAATCGTACTTCAGCCTTATCTTTTTGTAACATTTCCTTTTTTGATTCAGTATATTATCTTCATTAGCACCAGAAATACGCAATTTTATGGCATAACATGTTTTTATTCATTTCCTTTTTGGAAAAACACAAGTAGCGTCCTATGGAAAAAAGAAGAGACATGTGGATTAAATGTCAAAAAACATTTGGAAGCAGTGTGTTATTATGAGCCGTATTTTTTTCTAATATCTATCTCAATATAGAACGTGAAGTACGAAATCTTATTGGTGAAAAATGTGCTCAAGCATATGGATTGAACTTGGTTGGAGTTATCGAAGAAATAGACAGCGATTTAATGTGGCGCATACAGCTTTCAAGAGTGACACAAATATATAAAGAGACTTGAAGTCATGATCGCAAACTGGGACAAGGAAGAAATCGAGTAACAACCCCAATTAAGTCGCTGTTCGAGTTCCAGCTTTATATAGAAATTACCAGAGGGCTACGCCAAATTTTGCCACAGGGCATGTTAACTGGACCGTGGCTTAATGGGAACATGTGTTATTTACGGATGAGTCCCGATTCCGTCTTCATAATAATGATAGTCGTGTCCTTTTATATAGATGACCCAATGAACGGCATGTTCAGTGCAATTTCTCCAATACAACATTATTTGGGGGGGGCGTATCTGTGATGGCGTGGGCAGGAATTTGACAGGTCGCACAGAACTTTAGTCATTAATGGAAGCCTTACAGCACAGCTGTACGGTACATACAAGACATTTTAGACAACCACATGGTTCCATATGTGCCATATATAATGCAAGGGTCTATGTTAATGCAGGATAATGCCAGACCTCATGTTGCTCGAGCTGTGCAAAATTTTATGGCAGAAGTCGGAATCGACACTATGGCAGGACCAGCTAGTAGCCCGCCCATAGATCCTATGGAAAACATTTGGGATAAACTTGGTATAAAAATGCAAGAGGTAGGTAATAAATTAGCCTTAGAAGACGTTGGGTGAAAATTGGTTCAAATTTAGGAAGAATTGGACCAAAATGAAATAAGGTCACTTATTAAGTATGAATCGGCGTTAGTTATTAAGTATGAAGTAGCACTTATTAAGTATGAATCGGCGAAGTTATTCGTAGTAGATGCGGAAATACGCGCTATTGACATTCCTTCTTTGCAACTTGTTCATTTCCATTTAATTTTTTGTTTCGATATTCTATTAAAAGTAAAAACATGTTATGTTATAAAATTGTGTATTTCCGGTACGAGTGAAGATAATAAACTGAATAAAAAAATACAGGATTAAGGCTAGAGTACCATTTGAATTTTAACTTGCTAGTGTAACTGTTAAACTCCATATAGACCGTGAGCTGAGCGGCAAATAATATGCCTCATAGGGTACAAAAGGTTTGAAATTTTTGAGTGAAAGAACTTTACATAGGTAGTAAATAACCGACCGTCTGCCAGCGCCGAGTGGTCAACTTTTCGAATTACAGCCTCTCAAATTTGGGAAAAACTTTCGTACATTTACCTCACAAGGTACATGCTTAAAATTGTACAGGCACATTTGCAAAAGTACTATTAAGTAGGAAATGTGCGGCAGACGTCTCCACCCGGACGCGTTTTTAGGGCAGACGCCCGAAAGTACGGCAAAAATCAGACGCAACTTACCTCATAAGGTACATGCATGATTTTCGGCTTAAATGAAAGCTTTTTTAATGTAGATTTGAGATAAATTTCGAAAACGCCGACAGACGGCCAACTAACAGCAGCCGAATTTTCAAATTTGAAAAAAGTCATGTCTATTTTCCTCATGTGGTACATGTTTTCGATGTTGGTGGTGCATCTGGAGCACTAACACTAAGTTAAAAACGTATTACAGACCATTGTCGTTAGACATATTTTTGAAACAGGCGCCCTCAAAATAAGACAAAATCAGACGTAACTTACCTTATAAGGTACATGCATGATTTTCAGGTCAAATTAAAGCTTTTTTAATGTAGATTTGAGATAAATTTCGAAAACGCCGACAGACGGCCAACTAACAGCAGCAGACGCATCCGAATTTTCAAACTTGCAAAACGCCATATCTATTTTCCTGATGTGGTACATGTTTTCGATGTTCGTGGTGCATCTGGAGCACTAACACTAAGTTAAAAACGTATTTAAAAAGTTAAACACTTAAGTTAAAAACGACCATTGTCATTAGAAATATTTTTGTAACAGACGCCCCAAAATAAGACAAAATCAGACGTAACTTACCTTATAAGGTACATACATGATTTTCAGGTCAAATTAAAGCTTTTTTAATGTAGTCATAATAAATTTCGAAAAAACCGACAGACCGTCAACAATTATTATGTTATTTTTTCTCACATAATGTGATTTTTGTTCCAAAGAATATGTGATTTTAATTTACAAAATGTTATGTACGTTGATGTTATTATTAAAGTTTATTTATAACTGTGGTGTTTTTTGTAAACCCATATTACATATTATGAAATATATAATGTTAAAAACAAGAAACTAAACAATAATTCTGAAATAATACTGAAATAAAATTCGCATTTATACGTATATAAGATCACATTATGTATTTCATCAATCATCGGCTTCATCTTCAGATGAAACATAAATATCTATTTCTTCACTTTCTATATCAGGTTGCACATGGGGATCTTTCAAATATTAAAAATCTTTTAGAATTTCGGTTCCTTCTCGGTTGCGTAGTTCCAGGCAGCACAAATTTGATTGACTCTTTTCATCTTCGAAAGAAGTACATCACTACATGGAGGTAACATACTACCGTCAAATTTGTTCAATTTATCAAATAGAGTATTATATACTTGCCTTCGGACTACAGTTTGAAATAAATAGATCAAATCTAGCTTAATTTACGTTTCGCAGATTAGGCTTTCCATACATTGCACAAATAAAATTTTCCACGCATACTGTCTGCTCACTGGAGAGCTTTTCACTCTCGCCAAATGTACTAAATATTTGTTGAGCGTTATCGTCTTTTCTCAGCAGTGGTTTTACTTTGCCCTTTCTTGGTTTGTCAACACAAAGGTCAACACAAAGGAAACACGATCCATCTCGTTTTTGATAAGTTTCTTATTCCATCAATTAAAGGCTTAGAGCGTGATAAACGAGCAAATATTTTTGAGATTTTTTTGATTCAAGGTCCCTGAACAACGACGACATCCGATTTGACGAAAGCTCTTCGAAATTATAATTTCAAGATATCGTTAGTAAAATTTCTCTGCGAATTATGGAACAGTGATTTGTTTACAGAAATATTAAACATAAAAATTCTACTTTACATTCCTGTTTTCCTGAATCTTTGACAAGTGATAAACAATGCGACTGTCTGCCTCTTCGTGGCTGCAGCTCATGTCATTGCTAGTTTCTCGTTGTATATGTCCATTTGCGCAAGTATATTTAAAGCAAATATCTTCGCAAGTTACATATAGAATTTTTGTTTAATATTTCTGTAAACAAATCACTGTTCCATAATTCGCAGAGAAATTTTACTAACGATATCTTGAAATTATCATTTCGAAGAGCTTTCGTCAAATCAGATGGTCGTCGTTGTTCGGGACCTTGAATCAAAAATTCAGTACATCTCTTAAAAATATTTGCTCGTTTATCACGCTCTAAATCTTCCAGTGAGCAGACAGTATGCATGGAAAATTTGATTTGTGCCATGTATGGAAAGCCTAATCTGCGAAACGTAAATGAAGCTAGATTTGATCTATTTATTTCAAACTGCAGTCCGAAGGCAAGTAATACTCCATTTGATAAATTGAAAAATTTGAGGGTAGTATGTTACCACCATGTAATAGTGATGTACTTCTTTCGAAGATGAAAAAAGTGAATCAAATTTGTGCTGTCTGGAACTACGCAACCAAGAAGGAACCGAAATTCTACAACCGTGTAGAAAATGGTTGGGCTCTAATTGACGATAAATTTTCACCGGTGTGGTTTGAAGGTCCTCAAACACCACAAACCTTAGACGACATCATTTTAAAAGATCCCCATGTGGAACCTGATATAGAAAGTGAAGAAATAGATATTTATGTTTCATCTGAAGATGAAACCGATGATTGATGAAATACATAATGTGATCTTATAAACGTATAAATGCGATTTTTATTTCAGTATTATTTTAGAATTATTGTTTAGTTTCTTGTTTTTAACATTATATATTTCATAATATGTAATGTATATAATATACATAATATTATTATGTTATTTTTTCTCACATAATGTGATTTTTGTTCCAAAGAATATGTGATTTTAATTTACAAAATGTTATGTACGTTGATGTTATTATTAAAGTTTATTTATAACTGTGGTGTTTTTGTAAACCCTGAATTTTAGAATGAATATTTCTCATTACATATATATATATATATATATATATATATATATATATATATATATATATATATATATATATATATATATATATATATATATATATATATATATATATTTAAACCATCTGCTATTGTTACTTGACGGTCTGTCGGTTTTTTCGAAATTTATTATAACTACATTAAAAAAGCTATAACTACATTAAAAGATATATATATATATAAATATATATATATATATATATATATATATATATATATATATATATATATATATATATATATATATATATATATATATATATATATATATATATATATATATATATATATATATATATATATATATATATATATTTAAACCATCTGCTATTGTTAGTTGACGGTCTGTCGGTTTTTTCGAAATTTATTATAACTACATTAAAAAAGCTCTAATTTGACTTGAAAATCATGCATGTACCTTATAAGGTAACTTACGTCTGATTTTGTCTTATTTTGAGGGCGTCTGTTTCAAAAATATGTCTAATGACAATGGTCTGTAATACGTTTGTAACTTTGTGTTAGTGCTCCAGATGCACCACGAACATCTAAAACATACCACATGAGGAAAATAGATATCACTTTTTTCAAATTTGAAAATTCGGATGCGTCTGCTGCTGTTAGTTGGCCGTCTGTCGGCGTTTTCCTGTCGGCGTTTTCGAAATTTATCTCAAATCTACATTAAAAAAGCTTTCATTTAAGCCGAAAATTATGCATGTACCTTATAAGGTAAGGTGCGTCTGATTTTTGCCGTACTTCCGAGCGTCTGCCCTAAGAACGCGTCCAGGTGAAAACGTCTGCCGCACATTTCCTACTTAATAGTACTTTTACAAATGTGCCTGTACAATTTTAAGCATGTACCTTGTGAGGTAAATGTACGAAAGTTTTTCCCAAATTTGAGAGGCTGTAATTTGAAAAGTTGACCACTCGGCGCTGGCAGACGGCCGGTTATGTACTACCTATGTAAAGCTCTTTCACTCAAAAATTTCAAACCTTTTGTACCCTATGAGGCATATTATTTGCCGCTCAGCTCACGGTCTAATAGGGTGATACAAAATTTAATGGAAAAAACACGTCGCATTTGTTACACCCTGTATTGAATAAAACAAAATTTCTTTGAAAAAACAATAGAACATTCACATACTTGAATATAGAGGCTATCATGCCAAAAAAATCAATGAAATTCTAGACATCTTGTGTGGACAAGAGGTCTAGACTAGACAAATATTAATTTCAAACTGTTGGTTATTTTTTGATAGGGCATTA
Source organism: Tetropium fuscum (assembly GCA_964058915.1). Lineage (NCBI taxonomy): Eukaryota > Metazoa > Arthropoda > Insecta > Coleoptera > Cerambycidae > Tetropium > Tetropium fuscum. Next base: position 184,138 of record CAXKVY010001687.1, read on the forward strand.
ATTTCGTAGATATAATTTATAATTTCCTGGATATAATGAACATCTTGTTATAATCTTCTACACTGTACTGAACTGTAATATACCATACCATACCATACCATACCTTACCGTACCGTACTGTACCATAGTACAGTACCGTATGGTATGGTATTACATGGTAAGGTATGGTACCATACCGAGCCGTACTTTACCCTACCATACCATACCATACCATAATATACTACACCGTACCGTACCATACCATACCATGCCATACTATAACATACCATACCATACCATACAATACCGTACCGTACCATACCATACCATACCTACCATCCCATACCATACGATACCATACCATACCATACCATTCCATTTTCTCTCATTGGGGTATTGAGATAATTTTAAGATAGACTAGGGGGCCGATCTTAAAAGGCATTGGACTGCCTGAACTCCACGCTGTTTTTTTTTCTTACCCAGCAAGCCAAATCTGCGTTCTGTTTTTGTCGCCATGTTCGGTGCCTGCGTTGATCTGCGTTGTGCTAGGGCTGGACAGTTACATAGAATATGTATAAATTTATCTGGTGCAGAAAAGGAAAATAATAGGAAAAGGAAGGATATATTACAAGTTTTATTACATAGTGCGAATCTGCCTTTAGGCTTACCTTTTTAGGTTTGTGGTGATTTCTTTTATTAATCGAGGGAAAATATGTATATGTTACGACTATGTGCCAGGTTCCAGTACTGCAGACTGTTAATATCATATATGATTAATCTGCTTTAGCATAAGTGATTAGCAAACTATAATATATACAGTTACCTTCCAAGATCCTACACCTCTTCCGATTAAAATATGTCCCCCTTGACATTCAAGAAATAGC